>JARWKJ010000021.1:1428035-1543035 GCA_029959095.1 Rhinichthys osculus | reverse complement strand
AATGTTGAGATGTACTCGTCTGGAGAATATCCACACTGGAACAAGCCTGTGGACTTAATGCAATAAACAACCAGTTGTCAAGATAATAATTAAACCCTGAGTTAAGCTTTAAAACACTGCATAGTCTTCAATTAAATCTACATTGATTCTTATTCAAACTACTCCTGAAGTTATTCAGTCCAGAGCAGAGAGGGATTTGGTCTTTGTCTTTCGTTGGACATTAATGACAGACAGCAGCAGGAATGTGCTTTAGGCTTTAAGACCGAATGCATGGATCTAATATAATGACACGCATCCCATTTCTTTTCCAACTGTTTGTTCACTTAAGACAAAACTGACTGTCTTTACGTAAATACTAGTCAAGACAGACATATTTTTGTGTATATTTGACCGTATAGGCGCATCTGAACCCCCAAGTATAATTTTAATTCGTTGCATTTAATTCGTTCTCCTCAACCACCATGTACTTTGCTCATCCATGTTTTGCTCCGGCTCGCACGTGGGGGATGCGCTAATAATTATTATTTTAAAAATAAAGCATGTCCCGCAGTAGACTGCATTTTACGACAGTCACGTTACATGATTTGACTGATTTGGACATTAAATTGAGGCTTTTAAGGAGGGGCGAAAGCACACCGCTTTAAAGGAGAGAAACGGCATGCGACACAATGATCATTTTATCTTGATTATCACATTTTTATAATTGTTGGAAGCCAAAAGTCAAAAACGAAACTAAAATTTGATTGATCGCACAGCCCTACTGATGTTGGCTATTTTTCAAATGCGTGGCCACTCATGAAAGACACATGATGGAGTCACATGATATACTTAGGCCAGTCAGAACAGCACATTAGGCAACATTATTACGAGGACATCAAATATTAAGATGTCTACGATTCACTTGGAAAGTAGAGCGTGGACATCTTCAAGGCCAATCACGATATAAAATCGTCAGATCGCACACCCCTAGCTAGCATTGTGCTCAAACCCCCTCTAAAACCATCAAGATAGACCAGCTAATGTCCTGGTTTAAGCTGAAAAGCAACGGTGATTGAGGGAACTCTGACAGGATGAAGTATTAAAAATGTAATAAGATTTGAATAAATGGATTGCTGTGCTACAGAAACAAAACTGAAGCTATCCATCTCATTCACTGATTTGTACCTTCAAGGCATAATTAGACTTACAACAGGAGAGGAAAGTGCAATGAAACGCTGACTTTGGATAGTCCCAGCTGGTGAGTTTACCTCCCCCAGTTCTTCCAAGAGAGGAATGCACCGTTATCCCTCAGCCAAGTAGGAGCACTTAGGGTGACGTCCAACAAAAATATCCACAAAGACATGTCTAAGATCCACATATCCTCACACAAACCACGTATGCAAATGCCTTAATTGTGCAAGCAACATGAATAAAACATTACTTTAGAGGCGTCTTCATAATCTTTTCCAAAAAGATAATCTGCTTCTGGCTCATATAAGCGTTCGTTTATTGGCGTGATTGAATATATTCTGGGATTCTGGAATTGAGGTTCACAGTGGCCTACTGACCTACACTTGATAAATACTGCGCTCCACCCTGCAGCTCTGCTGTTGAGAGTTTATTTCATGTACTTTGCCTAATTTAGATTTTGCTCTAAGTAAAGTCTTGTTCCTCATGCTATAAAAGACTGCTAACAGTGATAAACGATTGGATAAGGAGAAAGATAACTCTTTTTCTTGTAGCAGAGCTATGCAAGAGCTAAGCTAGTGCTAACACATAGTGCTTTAACCAATGAAGTGTCTTCTTAGCATTCTCTGTGGCAGCACACAAATAATGGAATGCATACATTAAACTTAATTTACACACAAAACCAAATAATTTTGTACTGGTATAGCATACCGGACAAATCAAGAGCCAAGCTCGTGCTAATCATTTTTGACAGATTTCCTAATCTCTTATTATTATGTTGCCTTAAAATCCTCTTGGGAAGTGATTTTGGTCAGAATAAAATTGGCACTATGGAAAATGTCAATTACTTTTCCTTTTCCCTATCTAACAAACACAGGTTACACTAGAGCCAAAATAGCCTTGCCAGGTGGTGCGATCATCAATTGCATGCTGACCAAAATGATGGGCTAAATAGGAAAGTTTTATCACTGTTCATCAACAGTACACAAACTGAATAGTACCATCAACATTCACCATTACAGCTTATCTTGATGTCTATCAATGATACGCCTCTGGCTCGGAAAGAAAACACAGAGTTTCCCCACTACTGATTACAACACTGCGGTGGCATTTGTGTGCACTCATCTCGTAAACATGATTATTCTGACATGACTTTGAAAGCAGAATTACATTAATCTTTCCTTGTTGCTAGGTGATGCAAACCCCATTACAAATAGAGGTGTAAATTAGCACATCATTCAAATTGCAGCATGGGCAACCGGCGGCAACTTGAAACATGCTATTATAACCACCTGTAAGTCCGGGAGGACAAAAACAAACTATCATCTCGCTTCTAAATCACTACCTGTCACTGACAAATTATTTACTTGTTCTCTTGCCCAGTAGACTCCTGATCAAATATAACCTGCAGAAAGACAGCCAAGTGCATGCTCTCTCAAAGACCTTTTTATACTACCCAAGAAAACCCCATAAATTAGCTTGAACTCTTATGCATTGTAATTTGGATAAATTCTTAAGCGGAGCTTTGCTCTGGCTTGCAGCGACTTGATTTTGCACTCTAAAGATTATGGAAGTCATTCAAAAACATGAGAAAGATAATCAGAGAGTACTTACTGGAGGACCCGGTTCTCCTTTAGGACCAACAAATCCATCATAGTCAAAGAAATATTCGTCTTCTTCAAAACCATAGTCATCATATCCATAACCCTCCGAGTATTCTGCGTCGTGCATCCCCTCCTGGATCTGTTCCTCGGATTGATCCACTAGGTTATAGCTGCTCTCTTCACGGTACAGGACGGTGCTGTTCACTTTAAGCTTGGTCTGCAGAAGCTCCTTGTTAGATTGGTGGGATCTACCGTCATTCCTGAAGGCCTCTTTCAAACGGCTCTGCTTGATGATGGTGATCAAGTCCGGGGTGGCCCGAGTTGCTCTTGGCTTCTTAAGAAGTGGCTTATTCTCTGTGTTATTTTCACCGTCAAGGTTCTTGTCTGGGTTGTTGGTGGTAGTCTCCGGAGTGAAGGCCAGGGATTGCACCTTTTTGATGGGTCTTGGAGATGTTTTTATTAGTCTAGGTGTGCTGGAGCGAAATATCGGAGAGCTTGTGGTTGAAAGCTGGTCAAAAAGTGCTGTGGGAATAGAGTTGGTGGCCGTAGTGGAGTGATCAGCAAGAGTTGGGATAAATCTCTGAGTGTGTGATTCGGAAGAGCTGCGGTGGAACTTTGGGGAAGGTGAAACTGATAGGGAGTGAGACTCTGTGCTCCCTGACAGAGATCGGAAGGTGTCGGACAGTCTGCACTGTTTTTTAACATAGTCGCAGTAGTGTGCCGCAGCTTGGGCAGAGGGGTAGATATCCAGCTGGCACAATGCTCCTTCAAACTGCACCGCCCTGGAATCCATCCTTCCCACGGAGAGGCGGCCTTCAGAGCCCAACGTCTGTGAGCGTGTCAGTGTTTCCTCGCTGTACTGCACGTCCCCGCAGCGTGCATAGAGAGATACGGAGCGCGGCCGAACCCCCACAGAGAAGGAGTGCCACTGTCCATCTTGCACATCGTACTTGAAGTAGACAGACGCTTTCTCGCCTGTGTAAACCACTACTTTGCCGGGCAGGAGCTGCAAGCCGAACTGCAGTCTGTCCCTGCCATCACGCATACTAAAAAGAAAGGCATTGTTCGCTCGCCAGGAGCTTAAACTCACTATGATGGAAAACTCCTCCTCCACGCCTGCGGGGAGCAAGCCCAATGATGGGGCCTCAATGAGGGCATCTCGTCCGAGGATAACCCCAACACCAGGGGGCAGGATTGAGAGAGATGAAGCAAGGGAGGTGAGGTAAGCTGTCCCGGAAGAGTGTATGTCTCTGTGACCGGAAAGGCCCAGCTGATGAATAAGATCTACACCTTGAGAGAAAGAGAGAGGCAGTTGTAAGCAATAAGGTAAGCAGGGTTTGGCAAGGTCCACACCGCAATAAAGACTAGGTTGTTGTGTGGTGGGTTTTGCCAGGGCATTCAGGGTGGTTTTAACACGATGATAGAGTCTCCCAAGTTTGGTCAAACCTCTAATCTAAAGGATTAGCGACAACTCCATGCACTAACCTCTAGGCCACAAATTTAATTTAATCTGTTAAATGATTAAATTTGGTTGAGAGTCACCATTTTCTGAATTTGAGGCCCTCTATAACACGAACCACACAAATGGTATGAATGTGTTTTGACATCATGATATCACAAATTACCCATAAGCCCTTGCATAGTCGCAGCATCTGTGGTCCAGATGAAGAGAGAGAACGAGAGGAAGGTGGGGTCTCAAACCGCACATCTCTTTTCTCCCTTTCTCTTTCAGTGAAGACAATTCTCTCTTTTTCTGTCATATGTTACTAGTCTGTGCGCATCTAAGTGGGCTGGGAGAGGAGAAATTATGCTTTTTGAGGAACTAATTCCTTGTCATTTCTGTTTAGTTTAGACACAGGCTCTTGAGTTCCAGTCCTGGAAGGCCAGTGTCCTGCAGACTTTAGTTACAACCTTAACCTAACACAAGGAACAAGGTTAGGTTTGGAACTAAAGTCTGCAGGACACCGGCCCTCCAGATTCCTGGTTTAGACTCAATTTAAAGGTATCACACGTGATGTTAGAAAACTTTCTTGTATCCCAGTTTAATGTGCAGAAACAGCTAAAAGCCTCTTCCTAACCCAGACTTTCCCATTTGCACCCAACTGTAAAAAGGTATGGGTGGAAGTCAACTTGTCTAAACTCAATTTGAACTTAAATGTGAATTTCACCTTTTCTGCACCACTAGAGTCACCAAACAGAATTGCAAAACAAAAGCAAGACCAACAGATAGTCCTGCACCAACACTCATTTGTACAGTCAATGTTGCTATGTCAGGCTGGTTGGGACACTCATGCAAACCGGACAATGTTTAATAGCACCACAGAGTCTCAGTTTTACTGAGGAGAATCAACCTACAAATGGCTCACTTGCTGTCTGCATATTAAGCTAGTACAGAAGCTTTTTAACATTGGAAAAATTACACACTTCACCTTAAAATACATCATAAAGTATAGCCTAAAGGCAGCAGAGCACATCCTTGAGGAACTACAGCAAGTCTGTTTTTGAGATCAAGTGAGCAGGATCGTCTGTCCTCCTGTCAGCAAACACAGACAAGCTTTTACATGGTTTGAGAATGTCTGTGGAGAGATCTCAGAGGAACTGCTCTGGCAACAGGCACTTTCATTACTAATCCAGACTTTCTGTTTTAGTTTGAACACATTTATTCAGCCCAGGCTTAAACAGATGACAAGCAAAAGGCAACAACAGCAGAGGCACAAAGTTACGGCTGTTCCCTCTCGTGCTTTCTATTCTTTGTGTTACAAGTTCAGCGCAGGCCGTTACTGTGCCTTGAAAACTGATTCACCGTGGGTTTAAAAACAGACGGGATCTTGAACAACCATAAAAAAAGAGAATTAGACTTCAAAGCTCAGCCAGCCATGTTTCTGACTGGTTGCACATGGGCGACCCTGTGAACTTTCACCTTTTTGGTGGTTCAAATAGATCGTCGAACAGCCAATAACTTATTTTTAGAATGACGCCATCACAAAACAACCATGAAGAGAGGCAGAGAAATCCTCCCTGCGGTGATTGGCCATCTTCAGTGCCAAACAATTTATTTCAAGCTCCGGATAAATAAAAATATTTCTATAGTAGTGGCCAAAAGCGATGTCCATAGGTAATATTTGTTTTCAATGACCCTACAAGTTCGATTAAACCATCACAAAATGATACACTGACTACAACATAATCAGTTATTAATATTTTGTTGGTTTTCTCTTGTTTTTGCATTGGTTTATAATTTCTTTCTATGACAGCCTGGCCAAAAATTATGTCTTCAAAAACAAATGACTTCAAGCGCAACTATGCAAAATGCCTACAAAATCTTAAAAATAAAAGGGTAGACTTTTTCAACTTGAACCACTAAAAGACTGCCTGGACAACCGAACAGAAAAACCTAGCAACCACACATCAACGCCCTAGCAACACCTCAGCAACATGCACGCGGATTCACTTTTGCTATTTGTGTGTGCTTGTATTTCTTTGGTTGATCTGGTTCTCTCTCTCTTTTCACCTGTTCAGTGATGTTCTGGGCTGGATATATAGCGAGAGAGCGTGGCGAGAAGGGCACGGACGTTGACGTACTACGATTTGTTTCTAGCGGCGTGATCGATCCCTGTTTCAGCTCTGTCAAGAGCTTGGCGTGCACTGAAGGAGAAGGGCTTGAGCGGAGTGTCGAGAGACCTGTGTGCGTCATGATATTTCCGCCAGCTGCTGATAAGCTGTTTAATTTGTGTTTGTTTCAATGTTTCATTGTTCTATGTTTATGCCTGTTAACATTATCTGTTGCATGCTGATACGTGAGTCATGTAGTTACTGGAATAAACAGCTAAAACTGATATTTTTTGCACGTGTGTCTTTATGTTGCTGACCTTTAATAGTGGGGTTCGTAACAATTCTGCATATTTAGGCAACTCTAATAGCACATCCAAGCATTACATGGATACAGCAAATTCACATGTTTAATGTAAATATTGAACATAGCACCTTTTTACAAAAATATTTAGTAAGCATTTGGCCGACACTTTTATCTATTGCTTTTATCTTATCTGCCTACATGAATGATTGACGTCGGGCTGTTGAATTATTTTTTAAAAAATGTAACACAAGGCTGCAAGTTTAACTGCTTCAAAAACAGCGATGTTAACACCTCGATACGGAAAAAAAATGTCATGTAGCTTTTCATCTGCAAACTATTTATTTGCGAGTGTGTGTCTGAAAAGGAAGCCTGTTAATAAAAGGTCATTTAGTGGGGAAAAACATTTTTATCCTATTGTTTGTAACATTTATTTGCCTGGTCAGAAATCATATGGCGAAGTGATCTGGAATGGCAATGCGGTCAAAACCGACCTGGAACTACTTTAGCAGTGCGTTTAGTGAATAATTGCACGGCATCAACCAATTTTATCATTTCATGTATTTCCTGGGAATCAAATCTGAGCATTGCTAGTAGACAGTACTCAATTCCACTCTTCAATCTTCTGTAAGCATGCAGTGTAATGATAGTAAAGTAGGTTTCTAATAATATACTTCAAGGCTTCAGGATGTTGTGCAATCATAATTCATGTGTGCTTGTGTAACATCTTTACTGCTGGCTGTCCTCTATTGTTCGAAGGTGTTTTAGTTATTTCTAGCAGCATGTGTAGTCTTTTCTTCCTAATGTCAGCTTGAACAGCAGCCAGACTGTGTTTTGTGTCTCAGGAAGCGTTTGATCTTGTGTGTGTGTGTGTGTGTGTGTGTGTGTGTGTGTGTGTGTGTGTGTGTTGTAAGACAATACTATCATTTAATTGATCAAAGGTAACAATAAATACATTTATAATGTTAAAAAAGCTTTATATCTTAAATAAATGTTGTTCTTTTGAACTTTTTGAACACGTACAATGTAAAAATATTGACTTACTGTTAAAAATACGTATTAAAACAGTATATGTACATTATATTTATATCATTATATTTACAACTATATATGATCTAAATGTACAAAAGATGCCAAGAATCTCTGAATAGTTTTGAATTGCAATGAATCACTGAATCAGACCGTTTGAAGTGATTCATGAATTCAACTTGCCAGTTAAAATGTCATATTTTATATTTACGCCAATAAAACATCTCTGTCTGAACAAGCTGACGAGAAACGTCAAGAAAGTCAAGAATGAATTGTGAAATTAGTACAATGACGTGGTCTTCTCTTGGAAACTTGATGACCTAATAAAAAAATCTGAAATAAATCGAGATATTCACAATTACTGTATATTTAGATGGCTATCTAAATATTACATTTGCTATTCATCAGCCAGTCAGAATCACTGCTCCCTGTGTTCCCCTCAATATCTCTCTAATTTTATCTTCTCCATCTCACACAAATAAAGGCAAATGCCAAAAAATACTCCCGCTAGCTCAGATCGGGTTTCTTGCAGGAGCAAACCAGCTCTCAGCTGCCTAACCTGGTTGACCTGCTAGTCCATCTAAACCAGACGTTTATATCTTCATCCTCCTGCAGTCGTACTGTATCTCATCTGTACAGTCAGCAGCGGGAGCCCTATGGATATCTGGAAATGACCCATTAAGACTAGAGCGAGAGAAAACTGAGAGACAGAGAGTCGCTCAGAGCGCAAGAACAGACACGCCGACCAATTCAATGAAGAAAGAGCCACGCGTTCACCGCCAACAGATCTACTTACACCAATGCTTTCCATTTAAACGTTCGCCTTTCCTTTTCCTGCTTCCGAATTTCCTCCTGAACTTCCTCTCTTCGCTCTACAGTAAAATTTCACACACACACTTCTAAACTAATGAATTATAGTTACTGATAAATGTTAAAACAGTATAATTGCATTATTATATTTATATCACTATTTTTACAACGGTATTTAATATATATTTTCTTCCTTTTGAACTTCCTCCCTTCACTCTACATTAAAATCTCACACACAAACACACACTTCTAAACTTTTGCCTGTGTTTCTACAGAGCCCCTAAAGGGACACGGTGATGGACAAAAATTGATGGGAGGAATTTTCCTCAGGGGGACGCAAAGTTTTTCTGGGAATGCAAACGTTTTTGCGAGCAAATTCAGAGTTTCTTGATGATTGCAAAAAGATTTTGCGAGCGAACGCAAAGTTTCTTGACAAATGCAAAAGTTTTTCCAAGTATAAAGTTTCTCGGCGAACAACAAAAGTTTTTCCGAGTGAACACAATGCAAAGTTTTTCTGCAAATGCAAATGTTTTTCTGAGCGAATGCAAAGTTTATCAGCAAACGCAAGAGTTTTTGCAAGCGAACGCAAAGTTTATCGGCGAACGCAAGAGTTTTTGCAAGCGAACGCAAAGTTTATCGGCGAACGCAAGAGTTTTCTGAGCGAACGCAAAGTTTATCGGCAAACGCAAGAGTTTTGCAAGCGAACGCAAAGTTTATCGGCGAACGCAAGAGTTTTCTGAGCGAACACAAAGTTTATCGGCAAACGCAAGAGTTTTTGCAAGCGAACGCAAAGTTTATCGGCAAACGCAAGAGTTTTTGCTACCGAACGCAAAGTTTATCGGCAAACGCAAGAGTTTTTGCAAGCGAACGCAAAGTTTATCGGCAAACGCAAGAGTTTTTGCAAGCGAACGCAAAGTTTATCGGCGAACGCAAGAGTTTTTGCAAGCGTACGCAAAGTTTATCGGCAAACGCAAGAGTTTTTGCAAGCGAACGCAAAGTTTATCGGCAAACGCAAGAGTTTTTGCAAGCGAACGCAAAGTTTATCGGCAAACGCAAGAGTTTTTGCAACCAAACGCAAAGTTTATCGGCGAACGCAAGAGTTTTTGCAACCGAACGCAAAGTTTATCACCGAACGCAAGAGTTTTCTGAGCGAACACAAAGTTTATCGGCAAACGCAAGAGTTTTTGCAAGCGAACGCAAAGTTTATCGGCAAACGCAAGAGTTTCTGCAAGCGAACGCAAAGTTTATCGGCGAACGCAAGAGTTTTTGCAAGCAGACGCAAAGTTTCTCGGCAAACGCAAAAAATTTTCAGAGCAAATGCAAACGTTTTTTAAAAAGAACGCAAGAGTTTTTGCAAGCGAACGCAAAGTTTATCGGCGAACGCAAAAGTTTTTGCCAGCGAACACAAAGTTTATCGCGAACGCAAGAGTTTTCTGAGCGAATGCAAAGTTTATCGGTGAACGCAAGATTTTTTGCAAGCGAATGCAAAGTTTATCGGCAAACGCAAGAGTTTTCTGAGCGAACGCAAAGTTTATCGGCAAACGCAAGAGTTTTTGCAACCGAACGCAAAGTTTATCGGCAAACGCAAGAGTTTTCTGAGCGAACACAAAGTTTATCGGCAAACGCAAGAGTTTTTGCAAGCGAACGCAAAGTTTATCGGCAAACGCAAGAGTTTTTGCAAGCGAACGCAAAGTTTATCGGCAAACGCAAGAGTTTTTGCAAGCAGACGCAAAGTTTCTCGGCAAACGCAAAAAAATTTCAGAGCAAATGCAAACGTTTTTCAAAAAGAACGCAAGAGTTTTTGCAAGCGAACGCAAAGTTTATCGGCGAACGCAAAAGTTTTTGCAAGCGAACACAAAGTTTATCGCGAACGCAAGAGTTTTCTGAGCGAATGCAAAGTTTATCGGTGAACGCAAGATTTTTTGCAAGCGAATGCAAAGTTTATCGGCAAACGCAAGAGTTTTTGCAAGCGAACGCAAAGTTTATCGGTGAGCGCAAGAGTTTTCAGAGCGAACGCAAAGTTTATCGGCAAACGCAAGAGTTTTTGCAAGCAAACGCAAAGTTTATCGGTGAACGCAAGAGTTTTTGCAAGCGAACGCAAAGTTTAACGGCAAACGCAAGAGTTTTGCAAGCCAACGCAAAGTTTATCGGCAAACGCAAGAGTTTTTGCAAGAAAACGCAAAGTTTATCGGTGAACGCAAGAGTTTTTGCAAGCGAACGCAAAGTTTATTGGAAAACGCAAGAGTTTTTGCAAGCAAACGCACAGTTTATCGGTGAACGCAAGAGTTTTTGCAAGCGAACGCAAAGTTTATCGGCGAACGCAAGAGTTTTCTGAGCGAACGCAAAGTTTATCGGCAAACGCAAGAGTTTTTGCAAGAAAACTCAAAGTTTATCGGTGAACGCAAGAGTTTTTGCAAGCGAACGCAAAGTTTATTGGAAAACGCAAGAGTTTTTGCAAGCAAACGCACAGTTTATCGGTGAACGCAAGAGTTTTTGCAAGCGAACGCAAAGTTTATCGGTGAACGCAAGAGTTTTTGCAAGCGAACGCAAAGTTTATCGGCGAACGCAAGAGTTTTTGCAAGCGAACGCAAAGTTTATCGTCGAACGCAAAAAAGCGAACGCAAAGTTTATCGGTGAACGCAAGAGTTTTTGCAAGCGAACGCAAAGTTTCTCGACAAACGCAAACATTTTTCAGAGCAAATGCAAACATTTTTCAAAACGAACGCAAGAGTTTTTGCAAGCGAACGCAAAGTTTATCGGCGAACGCAAGAGTTTTTGCAAGCGAACGCAAAGTTAATTGGTGAACGAAAGAGTTTTTGCAAGCGAATGCAAAGTTTATCAGCAAACGCAAGAGTTTTTGCAAGCGAACGCAAAGTTTAACGGCGAACGCAAGAGTTTTTGCAAGCGAACACAAAGTTTATCGGCGAACGCAAGAGTTTTTGCAAGCGAACGCAAAGTTTATCGGCAAACGCAAGAGTTTTTGCAAGCAAACGCAAAGTTTACCGGCGAATGCAAGAGTTTTGCAAGCGAACGCAAAGTTTATCGGCGAATGCAAGAGTTTTTGCAAGCAAACGCAAAGTTTACCGGCGAATGCAAGAGTTTTTGCAAGCGAACGCAAAGTTTATCGGCGAATGCAAGAGTTTTTGCAAGCGAACACAAAGTTTATCGGCGAACGCAAGAGTTTTCTGAGCGAATGCAAAGTTTATCGTCGAGCGCAAGAGTTTTCTGAGCTAACGCAAAGTTTATCGGTGAACGCAAGAGTTTTTGCAAGCGAACGCAAAGTTTATTGGAAAACGCAAGAGTTTTTGCAAGCGAACGCAAAGTTTATCGGCGAACGCAAGAGTTTTCTGAGCGAACGCAAAGTTTATCGGCAAACGCAAGAGTTTTTGCAAGAAAACTCAAAGTTTATCGGTGAACGCAAGAGTTTTTGCAAGCGAACGCAAAGTTTATTGGAAAACGCAAGAGTTTTTGCAAGCGAACGCAAAGTTTATCGGTGAACGCAAGAGTTGTTGCAAGCAAACGCACAGTTTATCGGTGAACGCAAGAGTTTTTGCAAGCGAACGCAAAGTTTATCGGTGAACGCAAGAGTTTTTGCAAGCGAACGCAAAGTTTATCAGTTTATTCACAATAGGAACATGCACTATTTCATTTATTTATAAGTCTTCAGTTGCAATGCATTGGCCTACATGAGAGCCAATCATATTTTATAGCTCAAATAATAACATTAATATACACACAAATGGCTATTATGCCTGTCAAATGTTTTATGAGTCTGCTCGTTGCTCACGGCTGCTTTCCTCCTCCATCACTCTTTCTCTGTGTGTTTATTTCCGATCTACATAGACGTTTAACACAGTCTCAGTTTCATATTAATAGTAAAATATGCGCACTTGCAGATTCGTGTTTCCGTAGAAACAGAAATACAATCGGCAGGAAAACAAACAGTCAAAAGACTCTGTTTGCAGAAGAACTCTAAATAAACATCGATTTAAGACTGGATAGAATTCTGAAAGACTGTTGCTTTGGGCATGAAAGTTGATTTTTCATTAAAAGCCAAAACAGTAACGGAAGTATAAGTATCGCTTTACATAAAGAGTAATAAAAAATATAGTAAATCTTGGCTGTGTGATTATTTATACATCAGAAAAATGTAAACTGTATTAGAGCAAAGCTCTCTATATAAGGTTGCATATATAATACATCAAACTTGATCTGCAATCATACAGTATACTCACAAAGTAATTTATAATATATAGCAAATCTCAACTGATTTATTATTTATATTATCATATAATACAACTACAGTAGTCAACATTTGAAGTGGATCAAAACCTTTCATCAAAGTTATACATGAATTTTGAACAATACCCGTTCTTGTCTTAGGACAACTTTGATGAACTGTTTTGATCCACTTCATAAGTGTATTACTGTATATTTTCAATCAGCTAAATGCGACTAAGGCATGAAGATATTAAGATGTTGTAAACATTAACATCATGATTTCACAAAATAAAGGGAAAGTGTGCAACAAATTTTTGAAAGAACAACAAAGATTACAAACGATTAACTCTGAATATTAAACTGGGACGCATCCAAATAACACACTGCAGCTTTAAAGGCAGAACTCTGAGGTTAAGAGGTCAAAGGTCAAAGGTGAAGGTGAAGAGGTGAGCGTATACCTTGAGCTCTTGAGCTCTCTTCTGCAGTCAGCACTGCCGCACATGTTGACAGGAGGAAGACGAGGAATCTCCTGTGGAAAAACAACAACAAAGACTTTATTTTTATTTATTTTTCCGTTGCTGGTAATCTTGAATCAGAATCAGTTCCTCTTGCAGCATCTCTTCTCTTCTCTGATGACGAGGGCGGGGCTTTAACCTGTCACTCACATGAGATCAGCCAATAGCAAACCACAAACGTCCACTCATCCAATCAATTCCCCATAAATCACATGAGAAATGAAACCCTAACAAAGCGTTTAATGTCTGTGACGGAAAGGGCGGATAGAGATCTGGTGCGTTTATAAACCGAATCTGATGTTTAGAGCGGTCGGCGGTTATTATCCTGTCAACGAGAGGAGCTAAACACATAAAAGCTGAAATGGATTCGCCTCCAATGGCCCTTCACTTTCTTTTACAGTATTTGTATGTATAACTGAAAAAAAGAAGATTTTTGAGTCACAAACAATTTGATACCCAGCATTTTGATTCATAACAGAACACTGAATGCTCAACTGGAATCGGACCGTTTGTCGGCTCAACCCAAGGTGGCGCTAAAGAGTCAAGACGGCATGATCAGTTAGATGGCTAAAACATGTTTGTCGATAGAGAAACCACAGGTGTAGCACATCAAATTAACTATTAACATGTTTTACAACAAAACATTTCTTTAAAATAAATGTCCCTTGGTTTTACAGTTTGTTATTTAAAATAAATGCAACAACGTTCCCAAAGTGCATGTGGCTTTTTAGAGGCACTTTACACTCAAAAATAGAGGTACTTTACTGGCATCAATGGTTCCATTAAGAACCTTCAACAACCATGGAATCTTGTAAAGGTTCTTCATAGTGGAAAAAGGTTCTTTAGATTATTAAAATGTTCTCCACACTAAAATTGCTCTTTTAGGAACTGATCACTGGAAGGTGCGAGGAACCATTTGGTTCTTCTATGACATCACGGTAAAAAAAAAACTTCTGGAATCTGTATTTGTAAGATTGTATGAATCTTAAATGTATGTACTGTATATCCAACAAACACTAACATTATAAGATTAAGATTCTAATTTCTTGAAGGAGAATGTGAAGAAATGAAAATGAATATTCTAGATCTTCCCAACAATCATCTCTTTGTAAATAAATTCTAATTCAATAAGGGCAACAGAACAGTGACCGCTGGCATAAACTGCTTAGACTACAGTTATTTAAAAGTTATTTACACTTAGTGACAGTTCTATTTAGGACCATATCGTCCTGAAGAACCATTTTAGCATAAAAGTGTTAGAGTTTAATAATAATGAGAAGACTTTGAATACTTTTGACAGTTACAGATTTAAAAAACAAAAAGGCGGGAACAGTGAAAATACTGTTGACAGTTACAGATGAAAATAAAACAAAAAAGGTAAGACCAGTAAAAAAACTGTTGACAGTTACAGATTTAAAAAACAAAAAGGCGGGAAAAGTGAAAATACTGTTGACAGTTACAGATGAAAACAAAACAAAAAGGTAAGACCAGTGAAAATACTGTTGACAGTTACAGATTTAAAAAACAAAAAGGCGGGAACAGTGAAAATACTGTTGACAGTTACAGATTTAAAAAACAAAAGGCGGGAATAGTGAAAATACTGTTGACAGTTACAGATTTTAAAAAAACAAAAGGCGGGAATAGTGAAAATACTGTTGACAGTTACAAATTTAAAAATCAAAAAGGCGGGAACAGTAAAAATAATGTTGACAGTTCTAAATTTAAAAAACAAAAAAGGGCTGGAACAGTGAAAATACTGTTGACAGTTACAAATTAAAAAAAACAAAAAGGTGGGAACAGTAAAAATACTGTTGTTGACAGTTATAAATTTAAAAAACAAAAAGGCAGGAACAGTGAAAATACTGTTGAAAGTTACAAATTTAAAAAACAAAAGGCGGGAATAGTGAAAATACTGTTGACAGTTACAAATTTAAAAATCAAAAAGGCCGGAACAGTAAAACTAATGTTGACAGTTCTAAATTTAAAAAACAAAAAAGGGCTGGAACAGTGAAAATACTGTTGACAGTTACAAATTTAAAAAACAAAAAGGTGGGAACAGTAAAAATACTGTTGTTGACAGTTATAAATTTAAAAAACAAAAAGGCAGGAACAGTGAAAATACTGTTGACAGTTACAAATTTAAAAAACAAAAAGGCGGGAAGAGTGAAAATACTGTTGACAGTTATAAACTTAAAAAACAAAAAGGCGAGAACAGAGCAAATACTGTTGACAGTTATAAGAAAATACTGTTGACAGTTATAAAAAAATACTATTACGGATTTAAAAAACAAAAAGGCGGGAACCTTTTTTATTATTTTATTTTTTTATCTGACTGTAACTGTCAAAAGTATTTTCAAAGCCGCCTTAACATGCTAAAGTGGCCACAAGTTTGAGGAACTGAAGATTCGTCTACTAAGAAACATCATCTTCGTACAGGACTGACGGTGGGTTATATAATCCTCCCAGAGAAGAATGTGGAGTGAGAGAATCCATCGTTCATCCTATCGCAGTGTTGAGATACTTTTGCTCGTAACCCTTACACCAGTGGGCCGGAGGGAGGTCTATCTGGAAATCATATTTGACTAACTCTTTTCTACATTTGAACCTCGCGGCTACTTTGGTCACTTTCTATGATGAATTGCTTGTAATGTTCCTCATTTGTAAGGTACTTTGGAAAAAAGCATCTGCAAAATGTTCTCAGGAAAAATTTTAAGGAAAATACATGTATTTATACCAACGTTTCAATCTGCGAAAATGCAGACGGAATCACGGAATTCAGTCATAAAACTGGAATTGTCTGTATAATACGCAATGTCACGGAATTTGGCGGAAAAGTAGGGCTATGGACTATAGTGTCTGTGAATATTAAAGCTCAAAAAGACAGCTATTTAAATAGATTCGCACACAAACTCACAGCTCTTCATGGCAACACGCCAAAATAAAAGTGTGGTTTAACTTTAAAGAATTCCCTAAATCATAAAACAGAATCCAGACAAATGAAAACATTTCATAGGCCCTAAAATTTAACTAATTGTTAAATAGTTTTGTTTATTAATCGAATCAACATTTTTTCAATTATTAATTTGGGAAAAATAAAATGTAACAATTAAATCATTTCAGACAGACATTTTAATGAAATCAATTGATTAGACATCCTTTTTGATTTTTAAAATTTAATAAAACCATTAAAAATAAAATTCAGAAAGATTGAAATGGAAAACAGAATTCTGGGAAAAATAAAATGGATTTCATTGGGCCCTCGTTGTAACGGCTGGTTGGATTGGTCAGCCTGATTACTTGGTCAAACGCATTTGTTTTCCCACAGTTCTCTGCGAGAGTACAGCAAACGCAGGGTGCCGCTCGAGAGGATAGTGTGACATTCCACAGTCGAAGAAAAGAAAACACAACACAGCGGAAGAAAGAAACAGAGGAGGCTGAATCTAAACAAGAGTTTGAGGCGACCGTCAATGTGGTTAAAACAGCAACTGTATGATTTACAAGAACATCTCAACAATCCAGAACATTATGATCTATCCAAAGCAACCATTGTAAAGTTGTACTTCTATACCTCTATCTTCTGCTTTGGCTTTCGCATCGGCTTTACAACTTTACAAATCAGGAAGTCACTCAGAAATGTCTCAGCCAATGGGCTTGTGAGGGTGTGGCTAATGCAGATTCCCACCGCTTGCATAATTGCGGCTCGTATCAGCCGGTGCCAGAGCGAAGGCCGTGTGTTCAGCATACAGAGCAGATGCTGGCGTAGTCGACATCGCTCGCTCACTGATCCACTGCCAATACTCGATCCTGTTGGCGTTGGCTTCTCACACCTGCAGCCAGAGACTGACTCCATTACTAAAGCGCTGGTCATGCTGGTCTATGCCGATGAAGAACGACAGGCACACAAAACAACACGGTCAAACTCTCTGTTTACACAAGCTTGGATCAAGAACAAGTGGAATTGAAGTAATAAACTCAGAACTGAACCTAATAAACTCAGAGCCTAATTCGAGCAACACAACAAATAAAGTCATTTCCATGGTCATTGTTACCAAATAAATCCCATCAGGATGATACACAACCCTTCATATCGGGGTCCTAAATCACCCTGCTAGGGTTTATTTTCACAGTAATGACTCTTCTCTTCTACTGTACGTATACTGTATATAACGATATGGTGAATGCTAGCACAGCACATATGAACTCCTGAACACGTCTGAATACTGACTCTTACTTTGAATCTAGTGTTGATCTGGTTCCCGGTTGGAGGATCACTGAATGAATGCATTAAACGTGCTCCAACACTCATCTACCAGATGCAAACTATGCATGAATAAGTAACGGTAATGACAAAAATACTATTTTTAAGACCAAATCAAACCAATTACATTGGGTTCAAGCACATGAAAGTCATTTTTAGTTGTCAGATCAGGGTTTGCACACTTTTTGACCAATTAATTGGTTTCCAATATAATTAATGAATGCATTAAAGGTGCATCAATCCACATTTAACAAATACAAACTATGCATGAACTGCGGTAATTACAAAAATTGGTTTTTAAGCTTATAAAAGTCATTTTTAGCTGTCAAAACAGGGTTTACACACTGTTTGTACAATGATTTGGTTCCTGGTTGGAGGATGAATGAATGTATTCACATGCATCAAAGCTCATTTAACAAATTCACACTATATGCATGAATAATAACTGCGGTAATAACAAAAATAGTATTAATTGTGACCGAATTGTTCAAGCTCATTACAGTCATTTTAGTCGTCAAGTCACAGTTTGCACACTTTTTGTCCAATGAATGGTTACAGACTGGACGCTTATTTAACAAATGCAAACTATTCATTAATAAGTGAATGCGGTAATGTCAAAATATGTATTTATTATGACCAAATCAAACAGACTGCATTGGGTTCAAGCTCATGAAAGTCATTTTTAGCTGTCAAGACAAGGTTTGCAGACTTTTTGACCAATTAATTGGATCCAGCTTGGAGGATGAATGAGTGCATTAAACATGTGCATCAACGCTCATCCAGCTAATGCAAACTATGCATTGAATAACCAACTGCGTTAATGACAAAGAAAGTATTTATTATGACCGAATTATTCAAGCTCATTAAAGTCATTTTTAGTCGTCAAGTCACAGTCTGCACACTTTTTGTACAATGAATTGGTTCTAGATTGGAGGATCTGCAACAGCATTGAATGAATACATTAAATGAATACATTAAATACATTAAACGACCGAATGAAACAGATTGCATTGGGTTCAAGCTCATTGCAGTATTTTTTTTCAGCTATTAATGATAAGACATGAATAGACATAAATAATTACACTGGATATAGCATGCAAACGTCTCCAATAAGACCCTCAACAGAATTATGTTGATGAAATGTTTTAGAAATGCATGCCCTTTAAATATTTCCATTACTTATTTCTCCAGATATTTCCAGATTTGGTGTAGAAACACCTTTAGAAAGGCAAAGCTCATCCAAACATGAACTTCATTCCAAACCTGTGTGCCTTTCTCTCTTCTGAGGAAATCTAAAACACTGAAGAAACAAAGTCCTGCCGGTTTGAATAGTGAAGGATAACAGAACAATCATTTTTGCGTGGAAACACATTTTCACAGTGCAACAAAAGCCACTAAACAACATTTAACTGGATACTTGATGTAATATGATAAGCAAGATCGCAGTCAGGTGCATGTGTGGATTTGTTGGGATTTCACTGAGTCTAGTCCAGATGTTAGAGGTCAATGCTCATCTCCATGAGGAATGTTGCTGCTCTTGTGTGTCGGGTTGGAGAGCTGAACTAACAGCGCACAGTAAAACCCACTCGTACTTCACTGTCACTTCAGCCAAATCTACACTTTAGGGAACAGACAGCCAGTTACAGATGAAAAATGCAAGAGAATAAACCAGTAAATCACAAAGCCTCCTCGTCTGGTGCAAATTTGCTACAAAGGCAGGAGGAATTTAACCCCGGATCAACATATGGAAAATTCAGCAGCAGACTGATCTGTGATCATTATTAAGCCTATGCCATAACTCAATCTGGTGTCAGAAAAGTTGGAGATCAAAACCTCAAAAGAACACATTTATCTAGGAAAGTCTGTCTAATGTGCACGATTCCAATAAACGCATCTGTGTTCGTGTTCTCTCTTGATTTTACTTTAAAATGTTGTGATGCGCACGCGAGATTGAGAGTTAGTAAGTTAGTTAGTTACTCACGTTGTAGTTGTGGGAGAAACTTGTCCACTCCTTGTCCGTTGAGCTCCTAAATGCATTTGTATGCATTTGTCCAAGCAGCAGTTTTCAAAGCGAAAACAGAATCGCACAGCAGAAGACACCACCGGCTCATGAGACCAGATCCAGCCTGATCACATCACAGTCCGTGTCCGCGTCCGCGCGTGGAGAGCTTCAGTTCTGCGGTCAGAGCGCGCTGCTGGAGGAGGACAGGGGGTGACTGAGGGAGCAGATCAGGAGATCCGTGTTAAACCTGACCGAGAGAGAGAGAGAGAGAGAGAGAGAGAGAGAGAGAGAGAGAGAGAGAGAGAGAGAGAGAGAGAGAGAGAGAGAGAGAGGCGCTCCGGGCTCTATGTGTCTGGACTCGCTCGGTTCGGCGCATCTCCAGCTCGGTGTTGTATTTCACTCATTACTGCGTGACATCACCCATTCTATCTGTCCGGTCATTTATTTTAAACATTAAAAATAAAAAATAAAAAAAATTATTGAAGAAATATCAAAACAAACAATACAATATTTCGAATGCTAGGGGGGAGGTACAGTACGGTAAACAGTATAATAGGAATACTTTAAAGAGCCTTTTCTTGACTCATAATTCGTTCACTTCATTTTTAAAAGCAATAAAACAA
This sequence comes from Rhinichthys osculus, assembly GCA_029959095.1. Taxonomy (NCBI): domain Eukaryota; kingdom Metazoa; phylum Chordata; class Actinopteri; order Cypriniformes; family Leuciscidae; genus Rhinichthys; species Rhinichthys osculus. The sequence continues at coordinate 1,522,953 of JARWKJ010000021.1, read as the reverse complement.
GGGGTTTTCCCTGAAAATGTACATTTAGGAATGTAAAATATAGCCATTAAAATAAGATCTGTCCGTCTTTCTTTTTTATTGAAGAAATATCAAAACAAACAATACAAATACTATACAATACATTTCAAATGCTATGGGGATGTATCTCCATTGTTAAAAGCGCTATATAAATAAAGATGACTTGACTTGACATGTATAAACCGTATAATAGGGATAGACATGTTTGTAATTCTAATAACTTTGTGTTTATTTTTTTAATTTTTATTATCAACAAAGTTTGTATACAAACACTTGTGTAGCCTATATATTGACATACAATATAGATATAACAAAGACTTTCACAATAGGGGGCTATTGCTAATTTATATGAAGATAATAAAGCAATTACAAATTTTGAATCAATATAAAGCTCAATTTCTTTCCTGAATTAAGTCAAATATATTTTTTTAAAGGAGAATTTACATTTATGAACATAACATTTTGCCATTAAAAGAATAAAATTAATTATATAAATCTGACAATCCTTGATTCTCCCAAATACCAAATAAAATATGTTTCCAAAACAACATAAATTGGTCATCATGTTTCTTGTGATAAAATCACAGACCAAAATGGTCTTACAAATGGGCAATGCCAAAATAAATGAACCACCGTTTCAGGGCAACTGTGACCAAAGGTACAATTAACATCAATATCCACTTTTTGTTTCTTCGAGGGCAATATTGACTCATAATGCTTCACTTCATTTTGAAATGCAATGAAACATGGGGTTTTCCCTGAATATGTATTATGTTTATTTGTTCATCTCTCAATTATATTGTATTGCATTGTGTTTCAAAACTACAGAGGTTTGATCATAAAACTAAGGATTTAAATATCAACTTACTAGCTATTATTTGTAGATATTGATATCTATATGCATTTTATGTTGGCTCTGCTTTACTCATTTTGAAATGCAATGAAACATGGGGTTTCCCCTGAACATGTACAGTTATGAATGTGAAATGTGGCCATCAAAATAAGATCTGTCCGTCATCTAGGGTGAATTAATAATAATAATAATAATAATAATAATACATTTATTTTATATAGCGCCTTTAAAAGTTGCTTTCTCAAAGTGCTTTACAGGCAAACATAACAACAGAGAAAACTACACACTTTAAATCCAAAATTAACAAATAAAATGAATAATCAAGTAAAAGCAATCCTAAAATAAAATGTTTTAAGAGTGAGAATTAAGGGTGATCGGGACAGTTTTTGAGTTTCCGCCTCAACACATGATACATTTCTATAATCCTGAAGATGTTACCTATCCATTTGAACAGGAACAAAGTTTATATTTTAGTGAAAGGATGTGTTACATACACTTTTAATGTAAACTGATCCAAAACCCTTTTTTTTGGTAACATTTGGGAGATTGGGACACAACGTTTGGGTGAAAAGATGAATTTAGGGTAGTGTAAGCATATTTACTGTATTGCACAAGTTAGTTCATACTTTTTCCTGTTCATTATTTAGAGTCATGTTTATTTCTGTTATAGGCTATACTTTGCCTGGCCTTATTTACATCAATGTTATAAAAAAAAAAAAAGTTAGTCATAGCCAGAAACATTTATCGCCATCCGACCAATTCCTCATTTGAAAACTAATAATTACAATTTATAAAAAAACATTTTTGTAAGAGGTCTCTTATGTTCTGCATTTATTTGATCAAAAACACAGCAAAAAGTAGCCTACTATTGTCAATTATTATTATAATTTAAAATAACTGTTTTTTATTTTATTTTAATGTTTACATTTTTCACCATCTATTGATTTTATACAGCAATACAGCCGTTTTTGAACGAATCGTTTGACCGAATGATTCAATGACTCATTAAGAGAATGATTTGCCGCCACCTACTGGCAGTTTTAGTATTACTCTGGAATGTATAGCTTGGTGGTTTTTACAGCTGGCTGCACAATGCTGTGACATTTTCGAGGAAAATTCATAGATTTGTTAGTGTGAGTGATAAACAGTGTCATGCTAACAGTTCCAAGATGGCCGACACGTCTGCAGTGGTCGAATGTGTTATCTATATCTATGGTTCTGATTCCTTGTCTTCTGACATTGTCAGAACACAAGAGCTCATGCACTATGACATTTGACCTTCGGTTTGACCTCTACGTTACTGGATTTAGCCTGAACACAAAAATAGTGAACTACTAAACCAGCTTCACACACGTTTCAATCACTGACATGGTGGAAATTGGTAAACTCTAAACGATGCTGGGTTGTTTTAACCCAAATGTTGAGTCAAATATGGACAAACCCAAATGTTGGGTTAAAAATGTAATTTAAAATTTTAACCCAACTTCAACTTTCACTTTCAACTGTAAATTTTTTAATTACATTTTTAACCCAACATTTGGGTTTGTCCATATTTGACCCAAATTTGGGTTGAAACAACCCAGCATTTTTTAGAGTGTATACAGGGGCTGTTCACACCACAAGTGTTCATGCAATAAAAAATAAATAAAGGTAAATAGAAGGAGCACAGCAGAATGGAAAAGTATCCCAAGATGCATTACTAAATGTTGAACTTTTGAGGAAGGATATTTGTTCATCTCTCAATCGTACTGCATTGCATTATGTTTCAAAACTACAGAGCTTTGATCATAAAACTAAGCATTTAAATATCAACTTACTAGCTTGGTAGATATTGATATTTAAATGCATTTTATGTCGGCTCTGCTATACTGCATCTCATTGATTTATGTTACTAACACTTTCATCTGCACCATATTATTGCTCAGTTTGGGCCTCTGAATAAAACTGAAATCAAAACTGAACAGCAATTACAAAACAGGTCTATTGAATGAACATGCTTTATCAAATTACACCTGAATTAAGTGGTGACTGTGTTTTTTGTGCTGGCTGTCACAATCAGTTTTGTGCAAACAGGATAATGGGTCTCAAACGAGTGTTTTAGTTTCACCCAGCAAAATGACCCATTAACCCAGGGCAAACACGCGCCAGTGAAGCGCAGATCATCATATGTTGTGTTTGGGTTAAAGCAGCACACGGGAGAGCGCCAGGTTTCCGGGTTCAAATCCCAGCTGGCGATCGTTTGATGTCCCAAAATGGCAGCAAAGCAAAAACACAACGCAAGTCTGAGCGTCTAAAAACTGATGCAGTGCTGCATTCGAACCATAAACCTTCCCGTACGGATCACTGCTGGTGGGAGACGGGAAACCAGACTTCCTCCCGGGAGGAAAGTAATGGATTGAGCGCGTGCAGAAGCGTGGACTGATGACAAACCCAGAATCCTCTGCATCACCAACATAAACAAAAACCTGAGGCCGGATTCGCGAAAGTCTTCTTAGGAAAGAAGTTAAAGTCAGCATGAAAGCGAAGTTGCACTGGTATTTTCTTCCCTATTGACGCATATCTGAGTGAAACGCTTCTCGAACAAGAACAAATGTGGGCGGGGCTTGATTTTGTCCATGGGGAATTGAGTGGATGGTTGTGGTTTGCTATTGGCTGATCTCATGTGAGTGACAGGTTATAGCCCCGCCCTCGTCATCAGAGAAGAGAAGCTGCAAATGAAAGTTATCCTGATTGAAGATTACCAGGATCTCATTAACATGAATTTAACAAAATAATGATGTGTGCACTGATAAATAATATAGAATACACACTGAAATATTCCATTAAAAAAATATCAATTGTCCATTTTTGCTTTCATGGTGACTAAGATAAGTTTGTAATTACGTGCAATTCTCAAATACGTTTGCCAACAAACCTTTTTTTTTTCTTGAGGAAGAAAATGACAGGCTTTGGTGTTACTATATCTGATTGTACTGTGGTTCTGTGTACTTGTGTGTGTGTTTAAAGATCTGTGAGCAGTTTTCACCCACAGGAAAGCACAACTACAGCTGTTAGTATTGCAAACAAACACTCATACAAACAAGAGTTCAGCTCTTCTTTACAGGGATAAATCAATAGAATAACAAACCCGACTGCTGGCAGTAGATCCTTTTCCTTTTTAGCACCTAAACTCTGGAAAGACAGACACACTGTCAGTTTAAATCTAGACTGAAAACACATCTCTTTAACCTGGCATACAAATAACATATTATCAATTTCTATTATTCAAATCAGTTAAATGATTGTTAGGCTGGATAAACTAGTTCAGCCGGTATCGGGAACACTTCCTATAACACATGATGTACTCGCTATGTCATAAGAAGAATGGCATCTACACTAATGTTAGTCTTTCTGATTTTTCCGAGGTTTACTGTAATCAGCCGGATCCAGGCCGTATCCAGAACAGATAGAAGACCCGTGCCTAGACATGACCACAACGCATGATGTAGTCAGCCGGATCCGGGCTGTATCTAGATCAGATGGAGTACCCACGCCTCTACACGACCACAACACATGATGTAGTCAGCCGGATCCGGTCCGTGTCCAGATCAGATGGAGGACCTGTGCCTAGACATGACCACAACACATGATGTAGTCAGCCGGATCCGGGCTGTATCTACATCAGATAGAGTACCCACGCCTCTACACGACCACAACGCATGATGTAGTCAGCCGGATCCGGGCCGTATCCAGATCAGATGGAGGACCTGTGCCTAGACATGACCACAACACATGATGTAGTCAGCCGGATCCGGGCTGTATCTACATCAGATAGAGTACCCACGCCTCTACACGACCACAATGCATGATGTAGTCAGCCGGATCCAGGCCGTATCCAGATCAGATGGAGGACCTGTGCCTAGACATGACCACAACACATGATGTAGTCAGCCGGATCCAGGCTGTATCTAGATCAGATGGAGTACCCACGCCTCTACACGACCACAATGCATGATGTAGTCAGCCGGATCCAGGCTGTATCCAGATCAGATGGAGGACCCACGCCTCTACACGACCACAACGCATGATGTAGTCAGCCAGATCCGGACCGTATCCAGATCAGATGAAGGACCTGTGCCTAGACACGACCACAACGCATGATGTAGTCAGCCGGATCCAGGCTGTATCTAGATCAGATGGAGTACCCACGCCTCTACACGACCACAATGCATGATGTAGTCAGCCGGATCCAGGCTGTATCCAGATCAGATGGAGGACCCACGCCTCTACACGACCACAACGCATGATGTAGTCAGCCAGATCCGGACCGTATCCAGATCAGATGAAGGACCTGTGCCTAGACACGACCACAACGCATGATGTAGTCAGCCGGATTCTGACTGTATCCAGATCAGATGAAGGACCTGTGCCTAGACACGACCACAACACATGATGTAGTCAGCCGGATCCGGACTGTATCCAGATCAGATGAAGGACCTGTGCCTAGACACGACCACAACACATGATGTAGTCAGCCGGATCCGGACTGTATCCAGATCAGATGAAGGACCTGTGCCTAGACACGACCACAACGCATGATGTAGTCAGTCGGATCCAGGCCGTATCCAGATCAGATGGAGGACCTGTGCCTAGACACGACCACAACGCATGATGTAGTCAGCCGGATCCGGGCCGTATCCAGACCAGATGGAGGACCTGTGCCTAGACACGACCACAACGCATGATGTAGTCAGCCGGATCCGGGTCGTATCCAGACCAGATGGAGCACCTGTGCCTAGACACGACCACAACATATGATGTAGTCAGCCGGATCCGGGCTGTATCTAGATCAGATGGAGTACCCACGCCTCTACACGACCACAACGCATGATGTAGTCAGCCAGATCCAGGCTGTATCCAGATCAGATGGAGTACCTGTGCCTAGACATGACCACAAAGCAGCCTTGAATGTCAGCAGAGATTGTGTCAACTAGACTCTCCCCTGTGAAGGCCTCATCAATACGACAGCCAGTGGCAGAGATTCTCAGCAAAGACCACAAGAACCAGACAGGTCCTCTGCACAGACCCTATGACCAGCTTCGGCTCCATACCGACATCATCAATCAATCCAAGCTAAAGTTACTGGATGAATATTTGAATGCTACCGATCCCGATCTGAATTCTGACTTGTGATGCAGCCTGATCATAATTAGATCATAATTATACACTGTTCGTTTGTTAGCCAGAGGAGAATTGAGCGACTGAGCCCGGTTTCTCCCAAGGGTTTTGAAAATGGGCAATAAATTTCTATCTGGATAATTTAGATCGGTCGTGGGCCGTGTGTCTCATCTGGTTGCCAGTTGATGGCAACATTGCTCAAAAAGTTGCCCTGTGTATCGTCACCTTTTGGGTTCTTGCCACTGTTGCCTTTGACTTGCTTAGTCGGGGACACTTAATATTCAACAGTATTATTGATCTGACTGTACTGACGCTGCTGTAAGAGAACTGAACTGAGCTGGACGATGACATCACTGATTTCTGCAGAACTGCTTTATAGAGGGGGGGGGTGAAATGCTATTTCATGCATAGTGAGTTTTTTTACACTGTTAAAGAGTTGGATTCCCATGCTAAACATGGACAAAGTTTCAAAAATTAAGTTGTACGTTTGATTGAGTATTTCTGTTCTCAAAATACTCCTTCCTGGTTGTCACAAGTTTCGGAAAGTTTTTTTCGAGTATGGGCGCGTATGACGTCAGATGCGCCGGAATTTCCTTATACGGTCCTAAGGGCACTTCTCTCGGAAGGGCGCGCGCGCAGCTGTAGAGCGATAGCCGTAACCTATGCCCATCAAAGCGCTGTGCATCGGCTGCGCTGCAATATGTCACCAAAGAAGTGTGTTTTCGGTTGCCAAGGCAAGACAACACTGCACAGATTCCCAAAGAATCAAGCGTTAAGGGACCAGTGGATGGAGTTTGTTTTTCCAGAACATCAACACAGTTGTGCGAGTGTTCTTGTTTGTTCCATGCATTTCGAGGATGATTTTTTTTTTTATAAACAAGGCCCAGTTCGAAGCTGGATTTGCTAATTGTTTAGTTCTCAAGGATGGAGCAGTCCCAACACTAAAGGTTAACGGTTTTGCGTTGGAACCGCAGGCGGTGAGTAGAACTGTTTCAAATATCTGTGTGTGTCTATCGGCGTGTAACTTAAGCACAGCAAGTAGGCTAAACAACATGATCACGTATAGTATCGCGCGCTCGTGATTATTTAGCTCCGCCCACACGGCACGCCTCCACCCGCTCGGCTTTTTCCGGAAAGACTGGTACAGCCTATCTTTCTTTTATAAATATAATAAAACTAAAGACTTTTTTGAGATATGATGGATGCAATATTACTCTATAGGTACTCAAGATTAACATGAGATTGACTGAAACTGAGTGTTTCACCCCCCCCCCCCCCTTTAAGTGAACTGAATCAACACTGAACTGAGTACAGATTAACAACAGCTGAAATGCATAATTTTCCTGTTATCACTGTAAAGCTGCTTTGAAACAATCTGTAAGCACTATATAAATAAAGGTGACTTGACTTGACCCAAAAATGAACATTGCATCTTCATTTAGCCACCCTCGTGGCATTCTTACGTGACTTTCTTTCCTCTTCTTTTGTGTTCTGCAGAGAATGAAAAAAACTCATACAGGTTATTGTTAACAAACTAAATCTATTAAAAGCATCTATGCTAATTGAAGTTAAGATGCAAAAAAATATAATTTTGTGATTTTTTGCTTTCTGAAAGGACAGAAATGACCTGCCGCTGGAAACTTTGCACATGGTCGAGTCTTTTGTGGTTTTTCAGAGTGTGCCGCCCTACTGACGTAAACATCTCAAAAGTGCCTGTTCCTTTGAACTCAAAGTGGAATAATAAAGGTCCCATTCATAATGACCCCAGATGTGTATTAATGAGTCCGGCATGGATGCTGCTATGGAATGACACACTGAAGCCATTACTGTCCGGGCTCCCCTGCCGCATTTAGACTTTCTGTCCATCGGGAACATAAGGGGATCCCGGCGCTGGGTTTCCATTACAGATTCCAGTAATGGTGCTGTTAGGAAGAAAGCATATGATACTGGTAAACATTGAGGAACATCCTGGAATTATGTGAAGAACTCTGTAACACTTTACAATAAGTTCCCATTTGTTAACATTAGTTAATGCATTGAAGTCGGCATGAAATGGAAGTTGTGATCGTCTTTTCTTCAAAAAAAATTGTAAAGAAAATGCAGGGAGGGGCTTGAATGAGTCGTCAGCCATTCCAGTCTAACTAGATAATGTGACAAATTTGCATAATGCCCTCCTCTGGTCTTGGTTGGCTGAACAGCTCTTAGCTCCGCCCTCAAACACTGTAGTGTATCTGAGACTGGAAGAGTTTGGTTCGAGAAGACGCTGTTTTCTGCTGACAAAGCAAATCCACTTTGATGAGATTGATACGGTAAAAACAACGCCATTGTTACTATTCGTATCACTGTGTGTCAAGAGCTGAGATTCTGACCAATCACAGTAGACTGGGTCATCTGACCTATCACAGTAGACTGGGTCATCTGACCTATTACAGTAGACTGGGTCATCTGACCTATCACAGTAGACTGGGTCATCTGACCTATTACAGTAGACTGGGTCATCTGACCTATCACAGTAGACTGGGTCATCTGACCTATCACGGTAGACTGGGTCATCTGACCAATCACGGTAGACTGGGTCATCTGACCAATCACAGTAGACTGGGTCATCTGACCTATCACAGTAGACTGGGTCATCTGACCTATCACAGTAGACTGGGTCATCTGACCTATCACAGTAGACTGGGTCATCTGACCAATCACAGTAGACTGGGTCATCTGACCAATCACAGTAGACTGGGTCATCTGACCAATCACAGTACACTGGGTCATCTGACCTATCACAGTAGACTGGGTCATCTGACCAATTACAGTAGACTGGGTCATCTGACCAATCACAGTAGACTGGGTCATCTGACCTATGACAGTAGACTGGGTCATCTGACCAATTACAGTAGACTGGGTCATCTGACCAATTACAGTAGACTGGGTCCTCTGACCAATCACAGTAGACTGGGTCATCTGACCAATTACAGTAGACTGGGTCATCTGACCAATCACAGTAGACTGGGTCCTCTGACCAATCACAGTAGACTGGGTCCTCTGACCTATCACAGTAGACTGGGTCATCTGACCAATCACAGTAGACTGGGTCATCTGACCTATCACAGTAGACTGGGTCATCTGACCAATCACAGTAGACTGGGTCATCTGACCAATCACAGTAGACTGGGTCATCTGACCAATTACAGTAGACTGGGTCATCTGACCAATTACAGTAAACTGGGTCATCTGACCAATCACAGTAGACTGGGTCATCTGACCAATTACAGTAGACTGGGTCATCTGACCAATCACAGTAGACTGGGTCCTCTGACCTATCACAGTAGACTGGGTCATCTGACCAATCACAGTAGACTGGGTCCTCTGACCAATCAGAGCAGAGTAGACATTCAGAAAGGTGGTGTTTAGAGAGAGTCGTTTTCGAGTATTTGGCTAAAAAGCTGATGTGCGATGTATATTATGAGAAAATTAAAGTGTTTTTGACCTTAGATGCATGTAAACCTGTTGTAGGAGAAAACTATAGAAAATTAGGAACCTTTAAAATATCGGAATGGGGTTACCACTTTAACAAAAGCTAATGTTACCAAGAACTCTGTTTTTGAACTTGTCTCTAGCTGGTTTATGCTGGTCCCTGTTCCCAAACCCAGCTGGCAGATTAAACTGAATTTTCCAACAGCAAAAGCTTGATGCAAGCAGAATTAAGCATGATGTTTGTTTACATGTCATGGTTATATATCGCAGTGATGTGAGTAATGAGTCCAGAGCTGTTTTCCTTCAGGTCTGTTCTTCACATAACCACACCATGATGAGAACTGCAGAGGAGCAACTTCCTCTGAGCAAGAGGTGTCTCAGCAAAACCCGTTTCCTTTCATTACAGTTTGAGACGGCATACATCCCGACTCATCCCAGCACGCCGAAAGAGACGAGAAGAGAGATGAAGAGATGCAGATGAAAGAGGAATTGGATACAAACTGATTTTTGAACATTTACTCACCCTCGTCGTCGTTTCAAACCCTTATGACTTTCTATCTCCAGTGAAAAATGTTGAGCACAATGTCTAACGCTGCTTATTTTCGTACACTGCAAGTGACTTCAGAAAGCCCCATAAAAGTATCAAAAAGCACAATACGTGTATTGTTAGGGTTGGACAGTAAAACAGTTCTGTTTGTGCTAATTACACACACAAGAATTAAACAGATCAAACTATGGTGATCTATGTGAGAACAAACCCTGAGTCAGACTTACATAAACTGCAGATGTTTCTCGCTGACGTTGCACAAGCCATTGTTTTTTGTGTAATTAGCTCTTTTGAAATGATTACTGAATGCAGAAATGTGTTTGTGTAGAGATGTTTCAGATTAAATGTGTTCAGTCTGATCAAAGAATGAGTCGTATATTGCAATGCACATAATAGTGGCATATCCGTAGACTATTTTATTTTATTTTACAGCCAGTGTCATCTAGCAACTCTCCGTTGGCTTGCGAGCTGGAAAAACCAAACTCTAGTCAGGCCAATCACATCGTGTATAGAGTCGGTGGGCGGGCTTAACATAATGACGACAGAGTTGCGACGGTTCCGCGTGAATTCCCTGCTACTTGAAAACAAAGAAGCTGCCGGCGAACAGCGGTCTTTCAAATCGGCTTTGGCCGCGACTCTGGAAGACTTGGAGTTAAGAATTAAGTTTTTAAGTTTTAAGCCTGTACACAACCATCATAAAATGATTAAAAATCCATCCAGTGTTTTTGTTTTAATCTTCTATATGTTTTCCCCTGCCTCAAATCGAGCCGTTCGAGCCTGTGACGTCACACGCTCGGAAGCCCCTCCCACGAGTGTTGATTGACAGCAGCGTTTCAACACAGACCCGCCCTCGCTCGTGAGAGCTGTCAATCATAGTCTGCGCGGACCGGCGCGGTCATTGTTGATATGCTGGAGCACTGTCTATGAGCAGAATGGCGTCTAAGCGATTGTGGTGTTCTGTTCTTGGGTGTAATAACGAACACAGTCATTTTAATGTTCCTAAATCCGAACCGCTGAAGACGCAGTGGCTGAGTTTGTTTTCGAAGGGAATATTCCCCACGAGCAACGTCAATGCTCTCATGTTTGCGCGAATCATTTCACACACCAGACTGCTTTATAAACGAGGGTCAGTATAAAGCTGGATTTGCTAAGAAGCTGCTCATGAAAAAAGGATCGGTACCAGCTATTCGTGTTCCTGCTTAACCTCCAGAAGAAGTGAGTGTAACGTTTTATTAAACTTTATATTAATATATTAATCTTTGCAAATCGCTAGCTGCACGCTTCACAATGAATGCGTCTAAGGTTTACACTCAGGGTACATTACGGCATGTTTTCTATGTATGACGTTCTCAATATAATTCATAATCCCACGTTTGTACTGAACAACGTGTTATGGTTATTATGTTATTGTGTAACAAACGGTATACACAGAACAGAGGGGCGGAGTCAGCAAAGCTCATTATCATTTAAAGGCAAATGCACTGAAACGGCGTGCTGAAAACAGAGCTGTTTTTGACCAGGTAAAATAAGTGTTTTCTTACAATACTAATGAGAATTTTTAATTAAAGTATATTACAAACTTTTAATTTAAACCCTAAAGAATCATATTAGCTTGTACAAAAATGGCATTATATGACCCCTTTAAAGAGGAGAATGGAGAAACCCTTGTTATTAGCGACACCGGTGGCCGTTGAGTGAACTGCAGCAGTAACGCACTGAACGTGATTCAAGACCCCAACAAAGGTCTATTTTGTTTTTCACTTAGAAGTAAAACAAAGTTGTAAATACCTTTTCAGCGATGTACTGTTAACGAACATCCAGACGCCGTCCACTACTGAGAGAAAACAGAAACAGCCGTTCAGAAAGCATCTGATCACAGTGATGTGGATGTTTGCAGCAGCTCTGAGATTCATTATCCACAGATGAGCTCTTTATAATATGATAGTTTGATTATAAAGTATATTTGAGATTACAAAATATATAGATCTGACTATGTGAGACTATAGATTGAGTGAACCTGTTTTCTTTGCACGACACATTGCCATTACAGCACAGAACGGCTCTTATGCTGAACATTGTATAAGCATTAGTTTCATGTGTCACTGAACGCGAGAGAGCCTCTCGGGAGCGTAAACGACACATGCTTTTGGTTTTCCCGGGAAACGCAACCCGAGTCCTTCATATAAACATCAGGCTTTCAATCTAGGTAAGTCGGGGAAGGTCTCGTTTTTTTAAGTTTCGGTACAAGCTGTTCTCACACTGGCAATAAGAAAAGCGATTAATACATGAACATTCTTACATACAGCCTTTTTAAAAGCTTATATACACTATATTCTGCTTACGAGTGCTTATGCTTATGAGTGGTAAGAACTGGATCAGACAGAGTGTTTTAAAAAAAAAAAATTTCATTCACTAACACGGGAAAAAGCTTTCTTCGATGCTTCTCATGCACAACTCTTGTGTGTTAGCTTCAGCCCTCGAGGTGTTTAGCAGAAAAGACTGTACTGTGATTTATTTTATGTTCATCTTGTTCTAACATTCTCAATTAGTGGTTTGAAACATCGGATCGTGTCTCTGGGCTCAATAAATCACAGCACTGGAGAGAGAGAGAGAGAGAGAGAGAGAAGAGAGAGAGAGAGAGAGAGAGAGAGAGAGAAACGAGAGGAGAGAGACGAGAGAGAGAGAGTGAGAGAGAGAGAGGAGAGAGGAGAGAGGGAGAGAGAGAGGAGAGAGGAGAGGAGAGAGGAGAGAGAGGAGAGAGAGAGAGGGAGAGAGAGAGTGAGAGGGAGAGGGAGAGGGAGAGAGGAGAGAGATGAGAGAGAGAGAGGAGAGAGAGAGAGAGAGAGAGAGGAGAAGAGAGCGAGTGAGAGAGAGAGAGGAGAGAGGAGAGGGAGAGAGGAGAGAGAGAGGGAGAGGTGAGGTAGAGAGGAGAAGAGGAGAGAGAGAGAGAGAGAGAAGAGAGAGGTGAGAGGAGAGGAGAGGAGAGAGGGAGAGAGGGGAGAGGGAGAGGGAGAGGGAGAGAGAGAGGAGAGAGGGAGAAGAGAGAGAGAGAGAGAGAGAGAGAGAGAGAGAGAGAGAGAGACGAGGAGAGAAGAGAGGAGAGGGAGGAGAGAGGAGAGGGAGAGGGAGAGGAGAGAGGAGAGAGAGGAGAGAGGAGAGAGAGCGAGAGAGAGAGAGAGAGAGAGAGAGAGAGAGAATCAGGATCAGCTTTTCTGGGAAAAAAAAAAGCGTATAACCTTGAATTTATATGTTTTATATTTAGATTGACTTTTTGTGTGGAGGATGATTATAACATTTAAGGAAAAAAAAATGAAAGATGAAGATCATACCTGATGCTGCTGATCACCATTAATACTCTATATTCATTTCATTGTCGTGTCCGATGAGTTTCCAGCTAAAACACAATGTTTACCTAGCTATTTGAAAATGAAAGAAAGTAAATAAACAAATAAATAAATACACATGAAAATGACGTAAGTCATGACAACATATGTTTTTACATAGCTTTAACTCATCAAAACAAGTTAAGCAATTTCAACGTTTTATGACGTAGTTATTCAAAATTCAACTTATTAAAGTCAGTTTAATGTAATTTAAGTTGAAATGGCTTATACAGAGAAGATGATCGTACATTACTGACTGACTAAACACATAAATGACTGATTAAATGAACAAACAAACAAATAAACGACAAAAAACGGACTAAATAAAAAAATTAAGAATAAACGAATAAATTAATGACTATAACTAAAATAAATGACAGACTAAATGAAAAATATAAATAAATCATTAACAACAAAAAATGACTGACTAAAGAAACAAATGACTAAAGACAGAAGTAAATACATAAATTAATGACTAAATAAAAACATATGTATAAATAAATGACTGACTAAATGAATAAATAAATGACTAAATAAACAAAAAGCAAAAAATAACAATGAATGAATGAATAAATAAATGACTAAAAGAAATGACTGAATAAACAAACAAACAAATTACTAAATGTACAAACAAATTATTAAAACAAACAAACAAACAAATAAATAAATAACTAAACAAACAAACAAACAAACAAACAAAAAATTCATAATTAAACAAACAATTGACTAAAACAAACAAACAAATGACAACACAAATAAGTAAATACATAAATGACTGAATAAATACATGACTAACTAAAATAAATGACTGACTAAATTAAAACAAATATATAAATAAATGACTGTGTATAAATAAATAAATAAATAAATAAATAAATGACTTACTAAATAAATATATAAATAAATATATAAATGAATCATCAATCACAGACTGGAGTTTCCGGACAGGATCCAGTTCCCTGAACCAGTTTTTACCAGAAACACAAATGTACCAGACCAGCTTTCCCTCTGGGAACACTGGGACGCTCTGAATGGACGTGAACATGGACAGAAGAGAGAGAGGGAGAGAGAGACAGATCCGTCACGGATGTCTTTGTGCTTTAGGAACATGTTTTCATGTTTTCTGAAGGTCTGGATACTGTCACTGATGGGTTTTCCTTCTTTCCCAGAGAAACTGGTAAAACATTTGCCCTGGAAGCTCTGGGAAGCAGATCTTGCACTGGTTTACAGTGATGTGGATTTAAATGCCATCAGTATCTTTTTCCCAGAACATCCCGCAAGAGCCAGTCAGAGAACACACAGCTTTCCGTGAAGATCCAGTCTGACCCGCTCTAATATAACTGTCATCGGCCAATCAGCTCTCAGCGCCCTGTAAAAGTCCAGAGGAATACAGTTACAAGCTTCTGAGCTGCTCATTAAACTCAACTTATACGACACATCACATCTAGTGAACAATCGGGAGACTCAGACGTGTTTACAGAGCCGTCCATCAGAAACTGGCCATTAGTGTGCAGAGAAGTGGACTAAACACACTTTCTGCAGAGAGATATTTAAAATCTCTCTTTTTGGAAAGGATATATATATAAAATATTAAGACTATATAAATTAGAAAAAGGCCAATTCAAAAAAAAGCTATTTAAAAATATATTTTAAGAATTAATATTATATTTAACATTTGTTTTAATATTTTTAAGATACATTTAAAATCTGTAATATCTCCAACTAAAAAAATAAATAAGGAAGAAAATATTTCTTATCTGACAATCTAAAAAAAAATACATTTCAAAATATTATATTTAATATTTAAAATATATTTAAAATCTTTAATGTCTAACTCAGACTTCCTTTTTTAAATAATGATAATAATAACGATAAAGATAGTTAAAAAAATATTTATTATATAAAAATGTAAAAATATATATTTAAAAAATATTATATTTCATATAAAAAAAAAAAAAATGTTTCCAACTCGGACCACCTTTCAAATTTTTTTAAAAGCGATATATATATATGTATAATTATATTTAATAATTGTTTAAATATTTAAAAACTTGAATGTATACATCTCAGACAAAATGTATCTAAAAATCTAAAATAGATTTAGAAATATATCGTATATTATATAATTACATATATTTTAAAATACTATATTTAATATTTAAAAATATATTTTAAATCTTGAAATTCCACATAATGGGTTCGGTCAGAAGTTCAGTGTCGGTCAGATCTATAATTTGAAAGTGTCACAGAAAGTTCTGAGATACAAGAAAGTGCTTGAAGACCCAAAACATCACACACTTCTTCACATGTGTGTGTGTGTTCTCATGACATGATCTCTCCTCATCTGCACACCATTACAACCCCAAAGCATGAAACTCGCTCTCGTAAAGGCCCGTAAGTGGACACGCATCAGACGACGGGTCAGTAATGCACAGTGCCGTGATGGAACAAACCTTCACTCATTTCAAATCTTTAGATATCAGGACACAAACACTGAGAGATGTTCTTCCCATCATCCGTCGTCCATTAATGTCCTGCAATTAGAGTTAGAAGGACAATTACTTCATTGATGGTGGAACAGGCGTCTCAAATAATCTCAGAATATCTCAGAATCACTGATTATCAGCCATGAAAAGAGACCAAACCAGATGAGAAGAGGCTCGCTGACCTTCCTTTCATGTACTCGTTCTTCCACAAAGACGATCTCACGCTCCAGAAGAAAGAAGAGCTTTGGAAAAACATCAGCGACATAAAAGCGAAGAGCACTGATGCACAAAGCCACGTCTCGGACATGATCTCACGACGGAGCCGGAGACTTTATTGCTCAGATGTTTATTGCTGATATGTTGGTTTATTGCTCAGATGTTTATTGCTGATATGTTGGTTTATTGCTCAGATGTTTATTGCTGATATGTTGGTTTATTGCTCAGATGTTTCTGGAGGTCAAGTGGTGGAGCGTGACGTTCGCAACGCCAATGTCAAGGGTTCATTTCCCAGGGAAAATGCACTGTAAGTCACTTCGGATGAAAGCGTCTGCCAAACGAATCCATGTAAATGTAGGGTTCTCTTTCAAGAGTTTGAGCTTATCTTTATGCTAGCGAAGCTTTAACCTGTTAACTGTCACCCCCCTTTTTTTTGCATAGACATAAAAATCACTATCCAAACTTAAATGGTTGTAATTCAGGAATGCTTTGGAATATAGACCTATGGCTGGTCTTGTTTTAAAGAAGACATTTTCCAGATTATTGTAGAAGTCTAGAAATTATAAACAATGAAACAGAAAAAAAGTTATATAAGTTTGAGTTTATGAAATTGTGTAATGTAAAAATATAATTATTAATATTTTATATAAAATATATATATTACAAAATATATTTTACTCTAAAACTGCAAGAAAATTAAAGACAAAAATCTGAACAAGTTGTATTCCAAATTTTAGGTTGATATCTAAAAAAATTAGCTTTCAGTAAGATTTTATTTGGGCGCAGTACCCAACTTTTTCACTAGACTCCATTACTGCCCATATAAGGGCGCCTCCATTTTCATATATGTTTTGAGTGATCTGAACCATGTATTTCCATAATTTTCATACAATTTATGAAGTAGACATCCTATTCAGAAGTAGTATGGGTGGTTTGGCAGTATTTGATTTGAATTCAACCTCTAATAAATGCATAAAGACTACGTTATATCGTTATAGCTCGCAGCCAATCAGAAATCGAGAATCCATACATTTTTCTTTATATTTAAAACATTTTCAGACCTTTTTTTCTCATAAAATGGAATTGGTGTTATCTTTTGAACTCATGGCATGAAAACAAACTGAGGTTTCTACCAATCTTTCATGATTTTTCGTGTTTATTGTTATTTCAAAATAAAGGCCTAAATACTCCTAATGAATATGAAATATTCTTGTTGCAAATTGATAAATTACTGCTCCTCTGTAATTTATTTTAGATAACAGCCACCAAATATGAAAACAAGAGATTTTAAGCTTTCAAGTGATATATAGTTTGGCCATATTACTTTAGGTTTTTACTAAGATATTATTGTTTTAAACATGCAATGGCAAATGGGCCCGCCGGCGGGCCCATGAAGGTCAAACAACTGCACTTTTAACAGACAGAAAACTGCACTCGTCAAACCATTTTGTGAGGTCTTTAAAACTCAGGTCACCTTTATTTATATAGTGCTTTTTACAATACAGATTTTTGCATAAAGGTGAAGTGGGTAATTCTTGGACCACCAATTTTTGATTTTTAACAAGTTTGCCAAATACCACTGTGTTACAATAATGCGTTACTCCCTAAAAAGTACTTTTTATAAAATGTAATGCGTTGTTACTTTTTCTCACCTGTTTTTTCACAACAACAAAATGTTATATTTTTTGGCAAATAAAGGCAGAAAAAGTTAAATTAATAAGCCTACCCAGCTGAAAAATACGTACTATTAAATGTATTAAAAAATGTACTTAAGTATGTTTTTAGTACAATACAAATATACTATAATGAATTTTTAATACATTTATAAATTCTCGCCTGTACAGTAGAGGGCAACAAAACCAAAAAAACTGAAACACACGTGTGATGTTCATCTACAGTCGGTTTTGCTTATTAGTTAAATTGGATATACAGCAAAGACATTGGTCAATAAAGTGAGATTAAATACATAAAGGCCTGGTTTCCCAGACAGGGTTTAGATTAAGCCAGGATTACGCCTTAGTTCAATTAGGACATTTAAGTAGCTTTTATAAACATGCCCTAGAAAAAAACATGATGTGCTTCTTGAGAAATAACAATGGCACTGACATATTTTAAGATGTTTTAAGATATGTCAGTGCTATTTGCTTTCAGTTCAAAAAGCGCAAACATGCATTTTAGTCTAATACTAGGTTTAAGTCTTGTCTGTGAAACTGGGGAACGTTTGTTTGTGTAATTTAATACTCCGAGTTTGCATTTCACTGTTTTCAGGAATTTTGATGAATATTGAATGTGTTTTTGTGCAAGTGAGATGAGTAAATGCTCACATTCACATTACACATCCAAAACTACAGTAGTGGCGGGAAGCTTTCGAAACACGGCTTAGTAAATCTCCCAAACCTTTGTGAATCGTTTCGAACCAGGAACACGTCTTTAACGGCCAGTGTCACGTGATTTAAACACACGAGGCTTTATTACGTCATAATGGTTTCGAAACGTTTCAAATGGAGGATGATCTCTGTGTCGACCCGGATCCGGCCCACATCCGGGCCGTGTGGAATCCACGTGTACCAGATGTGGGCCGACACTATGTTGCTGTGAGTTCTTGCCTAGCAACAGCCTAGCAACCATCCATAACACCCTAGCAACTGCCTAGCAACCACCCAGAATACCCTAGCAACCGCCTAGCAACACCATAGCAACCACCCAGAACACCCTAGTAACCACCTGAACAACATGAATAAGCCATATCTCAGCTCCACAATATCGTACAGATATGGTTGTTGGCTCGTATGCAATCATGTACCACACCCTAGCAACCGAGTGGCGAGTTTTGTCACTGCAAGCACCACTCACATTTTCTTCAGGAAATGTACATTCTTGCAATTCACAGTGAGTCTAGCTAGACTCTAGACTGTGACTCTAGACTAGCTAGACCCCGAAGTGATCAAATAAAACAAAATTCTGTATAAAAATTTATAGGCAAGACAAGTAGTTTGTTTAGGCATGGGTTGTATGGAATTACAAACCTGCGCACATATTTTCAAAAGCACATAACTGTAGAATCAATTCTGAATGTGCATGTGAACGCCGTCAGCATTAATCACGCCAAAACAATCTCTGTTACCTTAAATTATATGTTTATCTCTGTAAAGCTGCTTTGAAACAATCCATTGTTAAAAGCGCTATATAAATGTGCAGCCCAGACTATATATAGGGAGACTAATATTCAGTCAATATCCGGGTGGTTACAGGCAGATGTACAGGTATGACAGTAATAATGGACGAAAAATATTGCTTTTGCTCCTTCTTGGGTTGCAAAAACAATCAATGTTTTGAAAGTGTCAACTAAACTTCAGGCCTTATTCACACCTGGTATTAATATATACGTCTTCAAACCAAACTTTGGTCCTCAGCCGACAAAGTTTAAATCCCGTCTGGCTCATGATGCAAAGAGCTGGCGATCTTTTGTGGCTGTTTGGAAGCATTCACATACATTTTCAACTATTTCTGGAAGTGGTCGAAAGTTGACAAGCTCAAAGCATTTTAGACCCTGTTTACACCTGTAATTATTTAGTGCCGTCCACTTGTGATCCGATTGACCTAAACGCATCTTAAAGCCAGGTACAAGAAGGTATTTTAACAAGCATATAAATGTGAGTTTCTCTTTCAGAGACGCGATGTCATTGAAGCGTTAATGTCGTACTAGATTTTTCCTCTAAAAGTTTGAAACAGGTGTCACGGTCAGGGAAATGATAATGACAAATGCTCGGGGTTATATTGAGATCTCTGACCTTTTATTGTAAATATCATGGTAAATCTCTTTTAAAATCTCTTTTTCTCAAGCCAAAGTCTCCATTTGCTTTCCATTTAATCTCAGCGCCGTCTAAAGATTGGAGGCATTTTAACGAGGTTTGGGAATTCAGACTAGTAGGATAATGCCTTATTAAGTAGAACGAGGGTGGTGGTTTTCTTTGAATTTCCTTGTTACATTAAGATCTTTATCGTGCCTGTTAACCGTGATTCATAGATGAGCTCCCAAACAGCAGCTGTGAGAATCTGAGCCTGGATCTGCTGAGTCAGACATTTACTACACTGGAAAGAACAAGAACAGTCTGAGATTACTTGTCGTCTAGAATCGTCCATTGCTGGAGTGTCACTTCCAAATCCAAAATGTCTTTAAAATCTCTGAGATGCATTTTGCTTTAAAGATTTTTCTCCTCAGACAAAGTCACTTACAACCTCACATGTGTATCCTCTACAGTTTCAAACTCAGCTCTTCATTGGATAGCTCTCTGATGGGTGTTTATGGCACCCTGACTGAAGCAATGAAGTGGCGGTCAAGTTCAGGAAGGTTTCCCATCTTTCATGGAGAAGAAGATCCGCCCCAGGAGAGAGTTCACACTCCTCTGTCGGCGCTCACACTTCACTTACAACGACTCGGAGACATTTCACACGTCTACTGAGAAGTGAAGACCAACCCACTTCCACTTTCTCCCGCCAAACCTGGGAATCTGAAGGGTGTTTGGTGTTGCTGTTCTTCTCTATATCAGAGTCAGTGTTTCTGAACTCATGAAACGTCTTGAGTTTCTTCCGGGAACGAACACGTCACAATATTCCTCATTATAATAATTAATGTGCAGAATAAAGGGGCGGGGCCTGGTTGAGTTAGTTAGTAGTGTGTTAAACTGGCGGTTATTATGGAAAGGGACATTTCCCAAACACACTCATTTTTGGCCGACCGATCAATTGTGTTACCGTCAGAGAAACGTGTAGGAAAATGTTACTTTAAAATGTCAAATCAATGAACAAATCTTGACCTGTGTGGTATAAAGTCAAGTCAAGTCACCAGAGATAACAGGAAAATAATACAACAAGTTTGTTTCTGGAAGAACATTGCGTCATCGTCCACCTGAAGTAAGGCAGATCAATAATACTGTTGAATATTAAATTAAAAGTCCCCAACTAAGCAAGCCAAAAGCCAAGGCGACAGTGAAGGAACCAAAACCTTGAGAGAAATCAGACTCAATCGTTCAGTTCTCCTCTGGCCAACGAGCGAACTGTGTATGATTATGATCCAGACGGCAAGTCAGATTGTTTCAGAATATTTATCCAGTTCATCTGGTTGGAAGTCGGAGTCATCACGCCGGTATGGAGACGGGTTTGTTGAGGATCAGCCGATTTAAAGCCAATGCCTTTATTATTCAGAGGCTCGGCTGTAAACACTCGCTGGCTGCACCAAACATCAAGCTCTGGGAGAAATTAGGAGCAACTGGACTAAAACGGTGGGAAGTGTGCGTTTATATCCAGCATGCAACGCTCCCGCTGGGAACAGAACTCTTCCGGGAGCAGAACTGCAGAGAGATTAGGGAATACCGGAGACTCTGGATGGTCATTACATTTTCCCAGCCCAATAATTTCAACAGGGTGAAAAACAATCAAAGTAACTCAAGTAAACGCACTTTCAACATTGTTTGATATTGCATATAGCTATATATGCACATGCCCATTCATTAGAGATGTTTGTAAAACATGCATCTCTATTATGGTTCTTTATACGGGTGGTTGTTTGATTAGGTTGGAGTTTTTAATCAACATGAAGCCTACTGTATCATATTTGATACACACATTTCTGAGGCCTAAAATGATCAAAACGTGCCGTCACTCATAATCTCTTCCAGTCCTTCTGTCGTCTGATTGATCGCTTGGACTCTTTCATCAAGTAAAAGTCTCAGTATAATTGTACAAACGTCCCGCTCGTGCTTCACATGTCTTTCTGCCGTCAAATCTGGATTTGTATCAAGTAAACGTAAAAATAACTTTGATATTGTTAGTAATATTTCAACTGGACTGAAGCAGGTTTACTTGATTATCCAGACATCATTTATGAGTCTCAAATATGATAATCATGCTTTTGAGAAAGGTTTATTTGTTCATCTCTCAGTCATCATCAGAATTTCATCTCTCTTTTGTCCATATAAATATCAGCATCAGCACCACATTTCATATTTTTGCTCAGTTTGAACCTCTGAATAAAATTGAGCTGTATTTTCCTTCATATTCTCACTATTTCAGACTATATAAGCCACAAAAACTTGATGGATCAAATATGATACTCAACATAAAAAACATCTGCAAACTTAACAAGTATTTTGTCTAAAAAAAACAAATCAATTAAATGACAATAAGTAATGCTTTTAAATTGCTTTAACTCATCAAAATAAGTTAAGCAATTTTCAACTTTAAATTAAACAAGATTAACTCATTATTTAAAGTCAGTTTAATGTAATTTAAGTTGAAATGACTCCAAAATTTAAGCCAACAACGTTTTTTACAGTAATTTTAGAACTGACTTTATAGACTTATTTGTAAAAGATTATGTGATCATTTTAGGATTGTTTTTACAATTTAAAATTTAAAACAGAATGTGGGTGACATTAATACGATCTAATGATCTACGACATTTTTACATACAAGCGTCATCGCCCCATTATAAATTGCATTAAGGAAACACTTTGTGAATAATTTACTCATAAAACCCTTGATGTTTCGTGCCAAACGCAAATTCCTGATCGCCACGATCAAGATCCTGTTTCAACTGAAACGTTCAGCGAAAGTGGTCAATTATCTCAGAGTAAAGCGTGTGCAGTTGTTCTCTTCAGATGTCATCCATTACTCAACAGTCAAACAGCACAAATATAGCCTCGTGTTTGCTGGAGTCGTCATCCGAGACTCGTTTCCAAGCTTTAAACGTGGTTTATTGTGTTTACTATGATGACATACTTCTCTAGTTCAATCGTAGACGCCCACAAGAACTTTCCACCAGACAAAAGCGACGCTAGAAAGATTTTCCACTTGGATGTTACATGTCAGTACAGTACGGATTGTTTGTTGGCTCCATGAACTGACATATTGTTCCTTTTAAAGACGCAGCTCATATTTGGCCTCGTTTAACTCTGCTGATCTAAGCGAGAAAGCTGTGCGACAGGCGTATTTTCTCATATGGAGTCCTGGGCATGTTGTGGGCTTTCAGCAGACAGCTGGAGGCGACACAGTCCTGAAATCATTCACAGGTTTAGCGTTAGAACTGCAGAAACGTCATTTTCCACCTAAAGAGTGTGTCTTCTGAGAATCCTTATTGTTCCCATGTGGGATCTATAAAAGATCTCTATCCGTTGCCCTTTAGCCAAAGAGGCATTACTGCTCGTAATAGAGAACATCAGCCGTGCACTTATAAAAATAGCTCCTTTGTAATGTAAAGTTGTGAGATGTTCAGCTTTTGATTGTCTGCCAGACGATAAAAACCTGAAGAGTTTTACACCAATAAGGCAAAATATGGATTTTAAACGTTGTGATTTGATGATATAAATATAAAGCAAGGAGCAATTAAGGGGCCAAGCACAAAAATGGATGATGAGTTATTGAAGCATCAGACCAACTGCAGCAATGAGTGATTAAATTGCTTATCACTTGTGACCAATAGGTGGCGCTGTTGCCTAATTGGTGTTGTGTAATCAGTGTGAAGAGAAAATGACACATACAAAGTTTGGTGTCAATATGGCAAAGCGTTGCAGAGTTACAGCCTCAGAATCAGCTTGGCTCCATGCCATAAAATGTGTTGATGCATTATTCGAGAAAAGTTTGGTCTATCAAAAAGCTTTTAAAATGGCCGTTATGGGATAATTAGATAGCATTCAACTCGATATGCTGAATTAAAAGAGATCAGTTTTATGATTTTTGGGCAACCCATTCAGAAGTTATAAGCAAAAAAAGGCATTTTTCATATCTCCTCACCACTAGGTGGCGCTGTGCTGAAACACTGCATGTAACCTCAGGTGATGCTTGTGATGACATGTACCAAGATTCATCTCAATATGTTAAAGCGTTGCGGAGATATAGCCTCGCATCCAATTTGGCGTGTTTTTGTCGAATTGGTTTGTCTTATTCGAGAACGTTTGGGTTTTTCAAAAAAACTTTGAATAGCTTTTTTGCCAGCATGATTTGAAGATGATCTGAGCCAATTTGATCAGATGAACAGTCTAGTTCAAAAAAAGTAGTTCAATATGGCGGAAAAATTTGCCGACTCTACCCCTTTACAGTACAAAAGTTATAAGCATAAATGTAAGCTCAACTTTGGACAGTTGATGGCGCTAGAGGGATTGAGTTAGAGACTCCAAATTTGTTGTGTTTAATGTCCAGACTGTCCTCTATCTGCGTGCCAAATTTCACCATTTTACCGCAAGCGGTTCTATGGACTGAAGAAGAAAAAATTTAACGGATACAATATAGGAGCCTTTTTCACCTTCAGTGTTTGGCCCCTAATTGTCATAAATGTTTCTTAAACATCAAATCCTCATATTAGAGTGATTTCTGAAGGATCATGTGACACTGAAGACTGGAGTAATTCAGCTTTGATCACAGGAATAAATGACACTTACTATATATTCACATAGAAAACAGCTGATTTACATTACAATAATATTTCACTATTTTTACTGTATTTTGATCAAATAAATGCAGCCTTGGTGAGTATAGGAGACGTTTAAAAAATATAGTATTATTAACTACCAAATTGGGAGAAAAAAAAACACACAAAAAAACAATTGTTAAATATGAAAATTATAAAGTTCAACTAATTATATAATTTGACACAGTTCAAACATAACCATAAATCTTTTTGTAGTGGGAGAAAACGCTTACCGTATCTTTTTCTGTTGATGTCAAAGTTGTGTGTGTCCAATCAAGCTCCACAGTATTTTGGCCCAAATTCATCTGTCACTTAGTAGAGGCTTGTCAAATTTGACCGAAGTCAAGATCTTGGACACCCTCATCCTAAAAGAAACCCCATGAAAAACAACAAAATGAAAGAAAATAGAACCCAGGTGGCATTAAATACGGTTCATTTGCAATAACATGGTTTTTGTGAGGTGAATTACTGGCTGAAAATTCAAGAGACATTCAGATAATTTTAAATATTGGTGAGTAAACGTAGAACATGGAAATACGAACGAGTTTCACCGTTTGATTTGTTCAGTGTTGTCTCTCACCAGTGGCTGTAATGACGTCATGTGAGTTTGGGTTTGCGACGTCTCCTGACCCGCGCCGTCAACCAGGACCTGCAGCTGACGGCTATTTTTACCCCGGTAACAGGAACAGCTGAGAGGCCGGGAACACTGAGGTGAAGGCCAGACAGCAGAGGAGAGACCGAGAGATGCAAGTTAAGATGTGTTGATCGCTAACACTATAAATCTGTCTGGTTTAATTTTAGTATCAGTTGCTAACTTGCTATACTCTTAAAAATAAAGGTTCCAAAAGGGTTTTTTCGCTATGACGCCAAAGAAGAACCATTTTTGGTTCCTCAAATAACCTTTTAGTAAAAGAACCATTTATTCTTAGTATGAAGAACATCTGAAGAACTCTTTTCAAAGGTTCCATAGATGTTAAAAGGATCTTCATTGAACCATCAATGCCAGTAAAGAACCTTGATTTTTCTTCAGGTTGGTGAGTTTAGGACGGATGGTATATAAGTGAGGAATAATACAGCACCTTCAAAGCTTCTGGCACGTAGAAGAGAGATTCCCGTCACACACTCGAGCTGTTTATGGCGGCCGTCTCAACACGCTTCCCGTAACACCACACAGCACGGCTTTATTAGATGGTAAAACCGGTAAATCTGATTTTAGAGGATGGACCAACTTCTGATGCACCGAATGACACGAAGTAATAAAGTTGCACCGGTTTTACCACAGATAAAGGATGTTTATGTTTATTTATCACAAACTGCCTCTCGTATAGCTTTTATAAAAGAAAAGCATTACCATAAAACACAGCGATGTCAAATAATTTCATTAATAATCATAATTACAACTAAATTATTATAATAAAATGTTGTGTATAATGGTGTTAATATATACAGTATATATATATATGTCAAAAATAAATAAAAATGTGTGCATATATATATATTATTGACAGTTTATGTATATATTTGTGTGCATGTATGTATATATATATATATATATATACTAGGGGTGTAACGGTATGTATTCGTATTGAACCGTTTCGGTTCGAGGCTTCCGGTTCGGTACGCATACAAACCGAACGATTCCTAGGACCATTTTTCCTGCCGACAAAATCCGCGCTGGCGCGATCACCACAACGTTGCGCAACATCAAATGGCAAACGTAATGAAAGCGGAACGAAACTGCGCTACTCATTATATTGTGCTTAACGGACCGTTATCAGTTCGGACCAGCAGCATCTGTGCAGCGCGAGCCGATCTCGAAAGCGACACTGTTGCATCACAGCGCTGAGAGATCCAGTGAAGAAAACATTTGAGTTCGCCACTGAAGTAATAACATCGCTGCGAGATCTAGTGAGAAGCGTTCACATTTCTCCGTTATTAACCGTAGATCTCTATTAGATCAAACAGCGCTGACGTGGACAACAGGAGAAACATTGTGCCGTGAATGAACTAGTAATGCTTTACGTCCACAGACCAGCAACATTCACCATGGATTTAATACAGTAACACTAACTGTAACCAGTTTGGCTGGAATAGTGAAATACTTTCAAGTACTTCACACATCTTTTTTCCAGCACTTCAAAACTCAAATATTATATAAACAAACGATGCAAACGCCTCTAAGTGCCAGTTGAAATTTTCTTCTAGAATGATCATTTTTATGAAGCTTGTATATTTAAGTTCAGTAATTTCACTCAAATGACAATTAATAGGTAATCTTCATTGCCATTTAAGTGAAATTACTGAACTTAAATATACAAGCTTGATAAAAATGATCATTCTAGAAGAAAACTTCAAATGGCTTTTGCATCTAAACTCTTCATATATTTAAATGTTATTTTTAATGTGATCACCAAAACATTATTTGTTCATCCTTCAAAGATGACACCCATTTATAAACCTGAAAGTTTCAAGATTTAGGAAAACTCACACTTATTTAAAAAATATTTTTTCTTTTAACAAATAGGAAATTTCTCTGGCATTTCTTACTTTTTGCTGTATCGAAAACGTACCGAACCGTGACTTTAAAACCGAGGTACGTACCGAACCGTGATTTTTGTGTACCGTTACACCCCTAATATATACGGTATATTATTTAGTAATTAAAGTAATTTAGTAATTTACTAAAATCAGTAAGTTTAGCTGGTAGTGTAGCAATCAGCGCTCTCTAATAACTCGTTTCTGCTGTGATTAGTAAGATCAGAAAGCCTGGCGGAATGTGCCTGGCGTGTGTTCCCAGTTCTTCAACCACATGCTAATTTGAGCGTGGGCGATAGCGGTTGAGGGAAGTCCAGGACAGAAGCGAGGATTAGCATAGCATCTTTGTTTAAGAGATTAGCTCTCTGACCTCCAGCCGCTGAATGCTTCATGCGGTCCGGTCAGCAGACGCGTCTCTCGTTTGGAGCTCCAGCGCTCATTAAAAGGGCACACATGACCTCTTCAGTCATACGCTGCCTACAGATGCAGGTTCAGAAGTCGTAATTACCATGTGATGTGCGTTCAAGTGATTCTACTCGGACAAATCGGATGTGACTCCCTAAATAGCCTAAAGTCTATCTATATACATATCAGACGACATAATCCGTCTCCTCAAGGTTTTGGTTCACATACCTGTCAGACAGAACGTGCAAGAGCTTCTGAACTCTTGAACTTTAAAATAAAAATGGATGTGCTGCAAGAATGCATGAAAAGGTACATGTGTTTTACGTTTCCTGCATGGTTTTGTGTTTCTTGTATTTTCTAGTTACCCTCGTTTGTTGCCATGGTGATTGATTACCCTCACCTGTTCCTTGTTCAGTGTCTGGTGTTGTCCTTGTTTTTGTCTATATCTCTCTGTGCTTGGATTTATTCTTGTTTTGTTTGCTTAAATAAATGCTTATGTTGCTCCCTGTCCCTCTGAAACTCCCTGCATTACAACAGATGTTTAGAAATTTACTTTGCCCAAGATTAGACACTTTATTAATTACAACAAAAAAAGTCACTCATAAATAGCTGACTCATCAGTCATTAACAGATCGAAAGTTAACTTACATGTTTTCAGCTGTTCATCTTTTCAGAAGATTTATATTTGTGTGCTTAAACAACTAATAAGCATCAAACATCACAGAATTCATCACATCCATATTGATACTTGAGCTGTAGTTTTTCCCTCCAAAATGACATCACTTCCTGGAAGACGATGTCATTAGGAACCACAATTATTATAGTTAAACTAAAACGAGAAACAACATTTTTAATATATACAAATAAATTATATATATATATATATATATATATATATATATACACACACACACACCGTTTAAATGTTTGGGGTAGGTACAATATTTTTAATGTTTTGATGGTCTCTCGCATTTATTTGATTAAAAATACAGTAGAAATAGTGAAATATTATTCCAGTGTAAATCAGCTGTTTTCTATGTGAATATACAGTAAAGTGTAATTTATTCCTGTGATCAAAGCTGTATTTTCAGCATCATTACTCCAGTCTTCAGTGTCACATGATCCTTCAGAAATCACTCTAATATGAGGATCTGATGCTCAAGAAACATTTATGATTATTATCAGTGTTGAAAACAGTTGTGCTTCAGATTTCTGTGAAAATAGACCGTTCAAAAGAGCAGCATTTCATTAATTACTGTCACTTATTGATCCATTTAATGCATCCTTGATGAATAAAAGTATTAATTTATTTTTTTAAACTTGACATGGAGAAGAGCAAAAGCACTGCATTACAGAAATGACCCAGAACAGAAAACATGATGCCTTTCTGCGGTGACCTGCCTCATCTCGTTCATTCTCTCAGTGTATACAAGCACAAACTACATAATGTAGACAGGAAGTCTTTAAAATATAGTTTTGAGCAGCCAGCATTAAACACGTCTGCACTGAAGCCTCATCATGCAAACGAATGCACATAGAAATCACTCAATGTTTGACACGTTCATGTTTGCATTTGAATGATCTCGAGAGGTCTGGTACTCTCCTAAAACACTCCTAAATGTCCTGATATTGCTGATAGATACATTTTTACATGCTACGCTGTTTTCGGCAAATAATTCATGAAATTAATTGTAGGGAAATGAACATTTCTCGATGCAACACATATAAACCTTCAGGCTAGAACACAACTATTCAGAAAATATCACAGTAGAGAACAAATACAGAAATTACACTATTTCAAGGTTCACCAAGTATACAACAAAAGTTCCAAACCCAAAGACCTGTTTAAAATCACAACTCCAATCATGGTGGAATGAAATCAATTAATCTGTGAATAAAAAAATAAGAGGGCTTGATGATGTCAGCTGAAAGGAATGTCATTTCAGCAAATTGTTACATTAATACATTTTAATGAAATCCGTCCATCCTTCAATCTATCTATTTCTAAAACTTAATGCTTTGTATTGTTCGCCTTACAACAGACCGCCACAACAACATGTTAGGGGGAAGTAGATTGTATACCTGTTTTGAAGTAGAACGAAACATCAAGATATTTGTTTTCTTCTTGAGTAATGCTTCATGCATCAGATAGCGAGAGATGAAGTGCAGCTGTGGTTTGGGGTCTTTAGGCGTTGGTTGATTTAACAGGTCAGGTTGATGGTCAGGTCAGAGGGTTCCTCAGCGGGGCACGAGGGCTTTGCACTCTAACTGCCCCTGCTGAACCTGCCCCGGGGTAACAGCCACAGAACGGCCCTCATCTGGGTCATGGAGGTGTTGGCATGTACATACAGAGGCGTAGGAACCAATGGACATTTGCTTTGAATTCTTTTTGGGAAACAATGATTATACTGCTGGTCAAAAGTCCCCCTATTATGCTTTTTCAGATATTTCCTTTCATGTAGTGTGCGATAAATCTGTTTGTGAATGTAATAGGTCTGAAAAGTTTCAAAGATCAAAGTGAAGATAAATGGAGTTTTTGTCTCCTACAAGAAAGAAGTGATTCTGAATCGAGTCGTCTGTAATTTCAGTCTCACTTCCTGCTCGAACCTTCGTAGGCTTGTAGCAAATATGCATAATGCCAGCTGATAGTCTTCATTGACTGCCGGTGAACAACGTCTCCTTTGCCCCGCCCTCAAACACTAGTTGTAGCTGACACTGGAAGAGTTTGGTTCGTGTTCAACAGACTGGGCCGTCGGACCAATCAGAGCAGAGTAGACCAATCACAACAGACTGGGCCATCTGACCAATCAGAGCAGAGTAGACCAATCACGACAGACTGGGCCATCTGACCAATCAGAGCAGAGTAGACCAATCACAACAGACTGGCAGTCTGACCAATCAGAGCAGAGTAGACCAATCACAACATACTGGGCCATCTGACCAATCAGAGCAGAGTAGACCAATCACAACAGACTGGGCCATCTGACCAATCAGAGCAGAGTAGACCAATCACAACAGACTGGGCCATCTGACCAATCAGAGTAGAGTAGACCAATCACAAAAGACTGTGCCATCTGACCAATCAGAGCAGAGCAGATCAATCACAACAGACTGGCAGTCTGACCAATCAGAGCAGAGTAGACCAATCACAACAGACTGGGCCACCTGACCAATCAGAGCAGAGCAGACCAATCACAACAGACTGGCAGTCTGACCAATCAGAGCAGAGTAGACCAATCACAACAGACTGGGCCATCTGACCAATCAGAGCAGAGTAGACCAATCACCACAGACTGGGCCGTCTGACCAATCAGAGCAGAGTAGACCAATCACAACAGACTGGGCCATCTGACCAATCAGAGCAGAGCAGATCAATCACAACAGACTGGGCCGCCTGTAGCCTGGCATGCCAGACCTACATCAAGATGTTAGGTCTGGGAACTCTCCATTGACATACCTCAATCCGAGGGGCGGGATAAACGGTTACCTTTCAAAATCCCTCTGCACGCAATAGGATAGCGCTACAACCAACCAGAGCAACGAACGGTTGTGGATGAGTGAGTCCCATGCGTTTTTCCACCAGCGGAGCTAATTGATATATTAAACCTTTGCCGTATCAGGTCGGTAAAACTCCGAACACATCTTCCTTTTTTAAGAATGACTTAAGTGACGTTCTCTTAACTCCAAGTCCTCCAGAGTCGCGGCCAAAGCCGATTCGAAAGACCGCTGCATCTTCATTGTTTTCAAGTAGCAGGAAAATCACCTATGGAAATCACGCGGAACGTCATGAACTGTGCCGTCATTGTGTTAAGCCCGCCCGCCGACTCTATACACGATGTGATTGGCCTGACCAGTTTTTGATTTTTACAGCTCAAAAGCCTATGGAGAGTTGCTAGACCACACTGGCTGCGAAATAATTTTCGCTGCCGCTAGGGTGCGTCTAGATTACTAGGCTAGGCCACCTGACCAATCAGAGCAGAGTAGACCAATCACAACAGACTGGCAGTCTGACCAATCAGAGCAGAGTAGACCAATCACAACAGACTGGGCCACCTGACCAATCAGAGCAGAGTAGATCAATCACCACAGACTGGGCCATCTGACCAATCAGAGCAGAGTAGACCAATCACAACAGACTGGGCCATCTGACCAATCAGAGCAGAGTAGACCAATCACAACAGACTGGGCCGTCTGACCAATCAGTGCAGAGTAGACCAATCACCACAGACTGGGCCGTCTGACCAATCAGAGCAGAGTAGACCAATCACAACAGACTGGGCCATCTGACCAATCACAGCAGAGTAGACCAATCACCACAGACTGGGCCGTCTGACCAATCAGAGCAGAGTAGATCAATC
Organism: Rhinichthys osculus; assembly: GCA_029959095.1. Classification (NCBI taxonomy): domain Eukaryota; kingdom Metazoa; phylum Chordata; class Actinopteri; order Cypriniformes; family Leuciscidae; genus Rhinichthys; species Rhinichthys osculus. Next base: position 1,491,060 of record JARWKJ010000021.1, on the reverse strand, counting down.
ACAACAGACTGGGCCATCTGACCAATCAGAGCAGAGTAGACCAATCACAACAGACTGGACCATCTGACCAATCAGAGCAGAGTAGACCAATCACAACAGACTGGGCCGTCTGACCAATCAGTGCAGAGTAGACCAATCACCACAGACTGGGCCGTCTGACCAATCAGAGCAGAGTAGATCAATCACAACAGACTGGGCCGTCTGACCAATCAGAGCAGAGTAGACCAATCACAACAGACTGGGCCATCTGACCAATCAGTGCAGAGTAGACCAATCACCAAAGAATGAGTCATCTGACCAATAGGAGCAGAGTAGATCAATTACCACAGACTGGGTCATCTTACCAATCAGAGCAGAGTAGACCAATCACAAAAGACTGGGCCATCTGACCAATCAGAGCAGAGTAGACCAATCACCACAGACTGGGCCGTCTGACCAATCAGAGCAGAGTAGATCAATCACAACAGACTGGGCCATCTGACCAATCAGAGCAGAGTAGACCAATCACAGCAGACTGGGTCATCTGACCAATCAGAGCAGAGTAGACCAATCACAACAGACTGGGTCGTCTGACCAATCAGTGCAGAGTAGACCAATCACCACAGACTGGGCCGTCTGACCAATCAGAGCAGAGTAGACCAATCACCACAGACTGGGCCATCTGACCAATCAGAGCAGAGTAGATCAATCACAACAGACTGGGCCATCTGACCAATCAGAGCAGAGTAGACCAATCACAGCAGACTGGGTCATCTGACCAATCAGAGCAGAGTAGACCAATCACAACAGACTGGGTCGTCTGACCAATCAGTGCAGAGTAGACAAATCACCACAGACTGGGCCGTCTGACCAATCAGAGCAGAGTAGACCAATCACCACAGACTGGGCCGTCTGACCAATCAGAGCAGAGTAGATCAATCACAACAGACTGGGCCATCTGACCAATCAGAGCAGAGTAGACCAATCACAGCAGACTGGGTCATCTGACCAATCAGAGCAGAGTAGACCAATCACAACAGACTGGGTCGTCTGACCAATCAGTGCAGAGTAGACCAATCACCACAGACTGGGCCGTCTGACCAATCAGAGCAGAGTAGACCAATCACCACAGACTGGGCCGTCTGACCAATCAGAGCAGAGTAGATCAATCACAACAGACTGGGCCATCTGACCAATCAGAGCAGAGTAGGCTCTCGGAAAGAGGGGTTTACAAAGTCTGTTTTACAGACACCATGAGAGAAGAGCTGATGTGCGATGTATATTATAAGAAAACAAAAGTGTTTTTGACTTTGGATGCATGTAAACCTGTTGTAGGAGAAAACAATACAAAATTTGAATGAAATTAGCACAGATGTACAACATTATACAATGAATGTAACAATTGACCAATCACAGTCAAGTATTCCGGAGAGCCGTGTAATAATCATGGCTTGTTAATGGACAAACCACAAACGTCACTGCATTAAAGTAAATCATTCCTAAATAATCACTTCCAGACTGGGGTCCGGCTTCCCGCCGCTATAGGGAATCTCACACCTCCTATAGGCTCTTCATCATGTGACCGACACTCATCCTAGGAAAACTTTCCTCGAGCTGCGGATCCAGAGCAAACACACGCAAACAACACACTCTTATACTGCGGTTCAAATGATCTTCTTCAACCCAGTGACTGTATTAATCTCAAATAGACCTATTGTTATTTTTATTAGTAAAATCTGTTGACTTTGGCAGGCTTTGTTGCATTATGTGCCAACAGTGACCCTTCGAAAATGGGGAAAAGCACTTCTTGTGTTTTATGCCCCACGTTTGCATGCCTGTAACTCAATAAGTGTAAAAGATATCTCAATATCCTTATATATTTTGGTTTTCAACCAACTTTTCTTTTGTATCCATATTTGTAATGCCCAATATAGTTCATTTCCAGAGATATTGTGATCTCTATGCGGCTCCATGTCCAAATGGTTGAATTTTACCCATTTTCAATGGCCGGAAACCAAATATGGTTCACTGTGCAACACATACTTATTACATTTAAAGAGGAATGTATGAAGAATTCTTGTTTTCCTCTATCAAAACAATCGCATATGATACAACGTACATAAAATGTTGCTTATTTATGAAACTTGTTTAAGTGTTGATAAAAACAGAAAGCATGAAGCTAGAATAAAATTGTTTTATTTTAATTGTAGTTTTAATTCAGTTTGGTCTAAACATGTAACTACAACTGGAAGGTCGAGTTGAGTCCATTGCATTGTGGGATACATGTTCTCCAGCAGTGTTCTGCAGCAAATTTGGAAAATTAAGTAGATTATCTGGGTTTTCTGTGTGTATAAACATGTTCATATATGCAACATTAAACTAAATACTACAGTAATATTAGTAGGCTAAGCTTTTCCAAAGTCTTATGAGCAATGTTGAGCACAAATATACTCTAATTTTTGCAGATGCCGCCATCTTGTGGTGGAGAGGAATTATCACACAAGCGCAGCATTTAAAGGATTGATCATTCGGTCATCAGAAACTCGCTCTCGTGTCAGTCCACAGACTTCCTTTCTTCTATAAAACTCACAAACAAAATATATTTTAAAGTGCATTTTTTTTACAGGTTTGGATCAACATGATAATGGGAATTTTGGGTGAACTATCCCTTTAAGTGCAAGAGCGTGTAAAACGAGACATGTTTCTTGAGCATCAAATCATCATATTAGAGTGATTTCTGAAGGATCATGTGACACTGAAGACTGAAAATTCACCTTTGATCAAAGGAATAAATGGCACTTTACTATATATTCACATAGAAAACAGATGATTTACATTGGAATAATATTTCACTGTTTTTACTGTATTATTGATCAAATAATACAGCCTTGGTGAGTAGAAAAGTCTTTATATTTGTCGTACCATGGCACAGTATATTCAAAACATATCATATGGTAATTTGATATATATACCATGGTATTAGATATGATCTTGCTCATGTACCTTGGAAAAAAAATAAAAACATTCATTTAAAATGAATTAATTTATACAGTGGTGATTTGCTACTGTGTTCATTCAAGTTCTCTCATGGGAAGCGTGATTCGGAAGTAATAAAACTACTATTTAAATATATTTTAATAGTTTGACTGGTTTTATAATCAATGTAGCATCTTCAATATAAATCACACTACAACATGTATTGAGTTGAAGTTAACACTTCGCTGCCAACTTTTGGGTTCAGCTTGGAGAGAGAATAATGGATTTTTGTAAAAAACAAAACAAAAAAAAAAACAAGCAGCAATCGTAGCAACAGACATAAGCACTACCTACCTCCCCCCGTATGGTTGCCAGGTTTCCAGAACAAAACCTGCCAAAAAAACAAAAATCCATCCAGCAGAAAACAGCAGGCTTGAGACATCTTCTTAAACTACTTTTTTCGAAATACGAACACTTGTAATACGAAAACGACACCTATGGCACTACAATCGAAAACATGAAACGTTTAAATAATTGATTCAATATCAAATACATTTTGTACCAAAATTGAGCAAAATCACATGGTGAAATAGAAAACAGTTTTGAGTGGTGGAAGGCCACATTGTCCCAAATGATGACATTACAGACCTCTCTCTCTCTCAGAACCAGTCTTCCATTCAGTGCATCAAGAAATGTGACGAGGCGTTCTGTATTGTATGGGCCGATAGTTGAAATGTGACGAGGCGTTCTGTATTGTATGGGCCGATAGTTGAAATGTGACGAGGCGTTCTGTATTGTATGGGCTGATAGTTGAAATGTGACGAGGCGTTCTGTAATGTATGGGCCGATAGTTGAAATGTGACGAGGCGTTCTGTATTGTATGGGCCGATAGTTGAAATGTGACGAGGCGTTCTGTATTGTATGGGCCGATAGTTGAAATGTGACGAGGCGTTCTGTAATGTATGGGCCGATAGTTGAAATGTGACGAGGCGTTCTGTATTGTATGGGCCGATAGTTGAAATGTGACGAGGCGTTATGTATTGTATGGGCCGATAGTTGAAATGTGACGAGGCGTTCTGTATTGTATGGGCTGATAGTTGAAATGTGACGAGGCGTTCTGTAATGTATGGGCCGATAGTTGAAATGTGACGAGGCGTTCTGTATTGTATGGGCCGATAGTTGAAATGTGACGAGGCGTTCTGTAATGTATGGGCCGATAGTTGAAATGTGACGAGGCGTTCTGTATTGTATGGGCCGATAGTTGAAATGTGACGAGGCGTTCTGTAATGTATGGGCCGATAGTTGAAATGTGACGAGCCGTTCTGTATTGTATGGGCCGATAGTTGAAATGTGACGAGGTGTTCTGTATTGTACGGGCCGATAGTTGAAATGTGACGAGGCGTTCTGTATTGTATGGGCCGATAGTTGAAATGTGACGAGGCGTTCTGTAATGTATGGGCCGATAGTTGAAATGTGACGAGCCGTTCTGTATTGTATGGGCCGATAGTTGAAATGTGACGAGGTGTTCTGTATTGTATGGGCCGATAGTTGAAATGTGACGAGGCGTTCTGTATTGTATGGGCCGATAGTTGAAATGTGACGAGGCGTTCTGTATTGTATGGGCCGATAGTTGAAATGTGACGAGGTGTTCTGTATTGTATGGGCCGATAGTTGAAATGTGACGAGGCGTTCTGTATTGTATGGGCCGATAGTTGAAATGTGACGAGCCGTTCTGTATTGTATGGGCCGATAGTTGAAATGTGACGAGGTGTTCTGTATTGTATGGGCCGATAGTTGAAATGTGACGAGGCGTTCTGTAATGTATGGGCCGATAGTTGAAATGTGACGAGCCGTTCTGTATTGTATGGGCCGATAGTTGAAATGTGACGAGGCGTTCTGTAATGTATGGGCCGATAGTTGAAATGTGACGAGCCGTTCTGTATTGTATGGGCCGATAGTTGAAATGTGACGAGGTGTTCTGTATTGTATGGGCCGATAGTTGAAATGTGACGAGGCGTTCTGTATTGTATGGGCCGATAGTTGAAATGTGACGAGGCGTTCTGTATTGTATGGGCCGATAGTTGAAATGTGACGAGGCGTTCTGTATTGTATGGGCCGATAGTTGAAATGTGACGAGGCGTTCTGTATTGTATGGGCCGATAGTTGAAATGTGACGAGGCGTTCTGTATTGTATGGGCCGATAGTTGAAATGTGACGAGGCGTTCTGTATTGTATGGGCCGATAGTTGAAATGTGACGAGGCGTTCTGTATTGTATGGGCTGATAGTTGAAATGTGACGAGGCGTTCTGTATTGTATGGGCCGATAGTTGAAATGTGACGAGGTGTTCTGTATTGTATGGGCCGATAGTTGAAATGTGACGAGGCGTTCTGTATTGTATGGGCTGATAGTTGAAATGTGACGAGGCGTTCTGTATTGTATGGGCCGATAGTTGAAATGTGACGAGGCGTTCTGTATTGTATGGGCCGATAGTTGAAATGTGACGAGGCGTTCTGTATTGTATGGGCCGATAGTTGAAATGTGACGAGGCGTTCTGTATTGTATGGGCCGATAGTTGAAATGTGACGAGGCGTTCTGTATTGTATGGGCCGATAGTTGAAATGTGACGAGGCGTTCTGTATTGTATGGGCCGATAGTTGAAATGTGACGAGGCGTTCTGTATTGTATGGGCCGATAGTTGAAATGTGACGAGGCGTTCTGTATTGTATGGGCCGATAGTTGAAATGTGACGAGGCGTTCTGTATTGTATGGGCCGATAGTTGAAATGTGACGAGGCGTTCTGTATTGTATGGGCTGATAGTTGAAATGTGACGAGGCGTTCTGTATTGTATGGGCCGATAGTTGAAATGTGACGAGCCGTTCTGTATTGTATGGGCCGATAGTTGAAATGTGATGAGGCGTTCTGTATTGTATGGGCCGATAGTTGAAATGTGACGAGGCGTTCTGTATTGTATGGGCCGATAGTTGAAATGTGACGAGGCGTTCTGTATTGTATGGGCAGATAGTTGAAATGTGACGAGGCGTTCTGTATTGTATGGGCAGATAGTTGAAATGTGACGAGGCGTTCTGTATTGTATGGGCCGATAGTTGAAATGTGACGAGGCGTTCTGTATTGTATGGGCCGATAGTTGAAATGTGACGAGGTGTTCTGTATTGTATGGGCTGATAGTTGAAATGTGACGAGGCGTTCTGTATTGTATGGGCCGATAGTTGAAATGTGACGAGGCGTTCTGTATTGTATGGGCCGATAGTTGAAATGTGACGAGGCGTTCTGTATTGTATGGGCCGATAGTTGAAATGTGACGAGGCGTTCTGTATTATGGGCTGATAGTTGAAATGTGACGAGGCGTTCTGTATTGTATGGGCCGATAGTTGAAATGTGACGAGGCGTTCTGTATTGTATGGGCAGATAGTTGAAATGTGACGAGGCGTTCTGTATTGTATGGGCCGATAGTTGAAATGTGACGAGGCGTTCTGTATTGTATGGGCCGATAGTTGAAATGTGACGAGGCGTTCTGTATTGTATGGGCCGATAGTTGAAATGTGACGAGGCGTTCTGTATTGTATGGGCCGATAGTTGAAATGTGACGAGGCGTTCTGTATTGTATGGGCTGATAGTTGAAATGTGACGAGGCGTTCTGTATTGTATGGGCCGATAGTTGAAATGTGACGAGGCGTTCTGTAATGTATGGGCCGATAGTTGAAATGTGACGAGGCGTTCTGTATTGTATGGGCCGATAGTTGAAATGTGACGAGGCGTTCTGTATTGTATGGGCCGATAGTTGAAATGTGACGAGGCGTTCTGTAATGTATGGGCCGATAGTTGAAATGTGACGAGGCGTTCTGTAATGTATGGGCCGATAGTTGAAATGTGACGAGGCGTTCTGTATTGTATGGGCCGATAGTTGAAATGTGACGAGGCGTTCTGTATTGTATGGGCCGATAGTTGAAATGTGACGAGGCGTTCTGTATTGTATGGGCTGATAGTTGAAATGTGACGAGGCGTTCTGTAATGTATGGGCCGATAGTTGAAATGTGACGAGGCGTTCTGTATTGTATGGGCCGATAGTTGAAATGTGACGAGGCGTTCTGTATTGTATGGGCCGATAGTTGAAATGTGACGAGGCGTTCTGTATTGTATGGGCCGATAGTTGAAATGTGACGAGGCGTTCTGTAATGTATGGGCCGATAGTTGAAATGTGACGAGGCGTTCTGTATTGTATGGGCCGATAGTTGAAATGTGATGAGGAGTTCTGTATTGTATGGGCCGATAGTTGAAATGTGACGAGGCGTTCTGTATTGTATGGGCCGATAGTTGAAATGTGACGAGGCGTTCTGTATTGTATGGGCCGATAGTTGAAATGTGACGAGGCGTTCTGTATTGTATGGGCTGATAGTTGAAATGTGACGAGGCGTTCTGTATTGTATGGGCCGATAGTTGAAATGTGACGAGTCGTTCTGTATTGTATGGGCCGATAGTTGAAATGTGACGAGGCGTTCTGTAATGTATGGGCCGATAGTTGAAATGTGACGAGGCGTTCTGTATTGTATGGGCTGATAGTTGAAATGTGACGAGGCGTTCTGTATTGTATGGGCCGATAGTTGAAATGTGACGAGGCGTTCTGTATTGTATGGGCCGATAGTTGAAATGTGACGAGGCGTTCTGTATTGTATGGGCAGATAGTTGAAATGTGACGAGGCGTTCTGTATTGTATGGGCCGATAGTTGAAATGTGACGAGGCGTTCTGTATTGTATGGGCTGATAGTTGAAATGTGACGAGGCGTTCTGTATTGTATGGGCCGATAGTTGAAATGTGACGAGGCGTTCTGTATTGTATGGGCCGAGGAGTCCCATACAATACAGAGGTGGAGGACAAAATAGAGCTCAAGTTTGAATCCTATTTAGCACTTTGGAACGATAGTTGAAATGTGACGAGGCGTTCTGTATTGTATGGGCCGATAGTTGAAATGTGACGAGGCGTTCTGTATTGTATGGGCTGATAGTTGAAATGTGACGAGGCGTTCTGTATTGTATGGGCCGATAGTTGAAATGTGACGAGTCGTTCTGTATTGTATGGGCCGATAGTTGAAATGTGACGAGGCGTTCTGTATTGTATGGGCCGATAGTTGAAATGTGACGAGGCGTTCTGTATTGTATGGGCTGATAGTTGAAATGTGACGAGGCGTTCTGTATTGTATGGGCCGATAGTTGAAATGTGACGAGGCGTTCTGTATTGTATGGGCCGATAGTTGAAATGTGACGAGGCGTTCTGTATTGTATGGGCCGATAGTTGAAATGTGACGAGGCGTTCTGTATTGTATGGGCTGATAGTTGAAATGTGACGAGGCGTTCTGTATTGTATGGGCCGATAGTTGAAATGTGACGAGGCGTTCTGTATTGTATGGGCCGAGGAGTCCCATACAATACAGAGGTGGAGGACAAAATAGAGCTCAAGTTTGAATCCTATTTAGCACTTTGGAACGATAGTTGAAATGTGACGAGGCGTTCTGTATTGTATGGGCCGATAGTTGAAATGTGACGAGGCGTTCTGTATTGTATGGGCTGATAGTTGAAATGTGACGAGGCGTTCTGTATTGTATGGGCCGATAGTTGAAATGTGACGAGTCGTTCTGTATTGTATGGGCCGATAGTTGAAATGTGACGAGGCGTTCTGTATTGTATGGGCCGATAGTTGAAATGTGACGAGGCGTTCTGTATTGTATGGGCTGATAGTTGAAATGTGACGAGGCGTTCTGTATTGTATGGGCCGATAGTTGAAATGTGACGAGGCGTTCTGTATTGTATGGGCCGATAGTTGAAATGTGACGAGGCGTTCTGTATTGTATGGGCAGATAGTTGAAATGTGACGAGGCGTTCTGTATTGTATGGGCCGATAGTTGAAATGTGACGAGGCGTTCTGTATTGTATGGGCCGATAGTTGAAATGTGACGAGGCGTTCTGTATTGTATGGGCCGATAGTTGAAATGTGACGAGGCGTTCTGTATTGTATGGGCCGATAGTTGAAATGTGACGAGGCGTTCTGTATTGTATGGGCCGATAGTTGAAATGTGACGAGGCGTTCTGTATTGTATGGGCCGATAGTTGAAATGTGACGAGGCGTTCTGTATTGTATGGGCCGATAGTTGAAATGTGACGAGGCGTTCTGTATTGTATGGGCCGAGGAGTCCCATACAATACAGAGGTGGAGGACAAAATAGAGCTCAAGTTTGAATCCTATTTAGCACTTTGGAACGATAGTTGAAATGTGACGAGGCGTTCTGTATTGTATGGGCCGATAGTTGAAATGTGACGAGGCGTTCTGTATTGTATGGGCCGATAGTTGAAATGTGACGAGGCGTTCTGTATTGTATGGGCCGATAGTTGAAATGTGACGAGGCGTTCTGTATTGTATGGGCCGATAGTTGAAATGTGACGAGGCGTTCTGTAATGTATGGGCTGATAGTTGAAATGTGACGAGGCGTTCTGTATGGGCCGATAGTTGGTATGTGGTAAAGGACCCCATCATTGGAGATGGCAGCACACATGGTGATATTGGCCCCGCTCTGACCTGGCCCTTTGACAGTGGCCCTCTGCCCAATGATGTTCCTCCCGCGTCTCCTCACTTTACAGAGGTTGAACCCGGCTTAATCCCTTTAAATGAATTTGTGATGTGCCCCTTCAGCTTCAAGCTCCATTATTCTTTAAGATAAAGAGCAAATTCATAAAGCAAATTATCCAACTGTATGGTAAAACAAGGTATTACAATAAAAAATCTGTACCTGCACTGGAACTCGGTACAGCTGCCTCATTATGACATGGTTTTGTTTAAGGACTTTATCAATATTTGACAAACTCACACGGTTTATATTTCTAAATGCTCCCTGATCTGCAATTACCGCTGCCTAGATTTCACGCAGTCTTGCATTGTTTGCCACGACCATATCTACAATGGCAGACTCCTGTTCAACACTACAGATCTCTCCTCTGCCACCAGTGTGTGGACTCTATAAAGTAAAAACAAAAAGCATGGCAAAATTGACATTACTGTATGACTGTCATATGAATTGAATTGATGAAACATCTGCATTACTGTAGACACAGTTTGTTCTGCTAACAGGGCAATACAGTAAAGCTGAATTACACAGTGATATAAAGTAACATTGTGACTTACCGGTTCCAATTCAGAAAAAGCCTGACAATAGATGCCACAGTGCTCCGACTCAGAATGGACCCTTTGTCCAGCCTCTCTAAAGGACAAGCCATGATTGATGACATGGTCAATAATTGTTGCCCGAATTTCATTTGAAACTTGAGCTCTATTTTGTCCTCCACCACGCATACAAACTCCTCTTCCTCGGGCCGCTCTGCAATGGCCTCTTACTCGGCTTCCGTGTCTTTGGCCTCTTTGATCCATGCTTGCAAATAGCAACACAGAGGTGGCATCTTTTATAGATGGATGAGGACTGATTGCTGATTGAAGAGTTGTGCGAACGAGTTTCACACAGGTGCATTAGAGATTTTGGAGTCCGTATTCATTTTGTATTGGCTCCCTACTAAACATTGTATACATTTTTAAATCTTGCTGATTACTTACAAAGCACTAAATGGTTTAGCTCCCAGTACTTGAGCGAGCTCTTAACGCATTATAGTCTTTCACGTCTATTGCGATCTCAAAATTCTGGGCATTTGATAATACCTAGAATCCTATTTAGCACTTTGGAACCGTCTTCCTAGCATTGTTCGAGAAGCAGACACACACTGTCAGTTTAAATCTAGACTACAAACACATCTCTTTGACCTGATATACACATAGAGCATTATACATTTTTATTATTCAAATCAGTTGTCAAAATCAATGATTGTTAGGCTACATAAAATAGGTCAGCTGGAACTGGGAACACTTCCTATAACTCCCGAGGTATTCGTTACATCATAAGAATCTTCTACACTACACATCTACACTAATATTAGTCTCTGAGGTTTACTGCAGTAAGCCGACATCTGGGCCGTATCCAGATCAGATGGAGGACCTGTGCCTAGACACGACCACAACACATCCCTGAAGTGTCAGCAGAGATTGTGTCAACTAGACTCTACCCTGTGAAGGCCTCATTGACACAACAGCCAGTGGCACCAACACTCAACAAACTCGTCTCCATACTGACATGATGACAATATTCAATCAGATGGAACTGGATAAATATTCTGAATGTTCCAATTCAGTATGACTTCTGACCTGTAATGCTGCCTGAATCATAATCCTACACTGTTCGTTCGTTGGCCAGAGGAGAACTGAGCGACTGAGCATGGGTTCTCCCAAGGGTTTTTCTCCATTCTGTCACTCGAATGGGAGTTGTCACCGCAGTTTTGATTCCTTGCCACTGTCGCCTTTGGCTTTTTGGCTTGCTTGGTTGGGGACACTTAATATTCAACAATATTATTGATTTTGTTGATGGCAAAATTTTGGAAGAAACTAAAGTTTTATATCAAATACAATGGGATTTTCGTTGATCGAGATCTGGCAGCAACAGCATATTTTTCCGCTTGGACGAGCTATTCGGAAAGCTTTCCCTGCGCATGAAATTCCCCGACCACATGCCAGCAAACCTCTAAGAACGCAGGACAATGATGATGGTAAACAACAACAGAGCAGAGGCGCCAAAGCTGTTGTTGATCCGTTTACCCAACTGGCACAAATTTCAAGAAAATTACAGTGGTTTGGCACAAAAAACAACAAAAAAATACAGTTACTTACATATTTCCAACATTTTATTATGTAGATTTATGTTACACCTCAAATGGAATTTATAGTCATTTACAATGTTAATTTGTTACTGAGTGCCACCCCTCACAGTCCTCATGCCACCCTATAATGATTTTCTTGATCTGCCTCTGGTGAGGAGCAGGGCTGCAGGTGCAGTGTCAGCGCCCCCTGGCTGTGGAGCTGCAGCAGTCGCACAAACTCCTCCGGCATCTTGTGTATGTGGGGGCTCGGGCGCTTCAGGTCGTAATAATGGTACGGAACCGGACGCTCCTGCAGGTCGCTGCCGAAAGGCCAGAATCCGTAAACGTGAACATGCTCACACAGTTCCAGTGCAGTGCTGCACGACCCGCAGGCCACGCCCCTTCCAGAACCGGTCCAGTGTCCGCAGGTAAGAGGGGCTGAAGAACACCACCGGCTGCTGAGGTCTGATTGGCTGGAGGACTTTGAGCGCTTTGATTGACGCTGATGTGCAGAAGGTGTAGGCGAAGGCAGGAATAATGAGGGAGGCGTTTCCGTACACACTGACCCGCTCCACCAACGGATCCGGATTCTTCTCCAGGTCTTTGTATCTACAGAAACACAGTTTTTAATAAGTGCTACTGACAGAACACTAGATGATCATATGTGTATGGCAGGGAAAAGACGCCTCTGTTCTCTATCTGTCATTACTACGTTATGTTAACTGACAAATGGGGTCTCACTTGGAGCTTTATAAAAACGGCCAATAGAATTGTCCAGTGGAAATTGTATGTCAAGCCACTCCCTCGTACATACAATTATATGATATGGCGGCTCGCATCCACTCATTCAGAAATTTCCTTTAGAGACGATTGGCTGCAGCAGCGATCTGTATTTCCAATCATCTCGAAAAATAGTTGCAGTGTGGGGATCTCTGGACTGCTGAAGAGTGTGCATTCAGCGGTGTTTCACCAGCATGTTTGCAGTGCACGGATAAATGCAGCAATTTTTCCCAGGACGCTTTAGTGGGACGTTTTAAGAGCAGTTTTTCCCTAAAAGAGCAAATCGGATGGCAAGTGTCTTTTTAAAAAATGCCTTTCCGTCCTTGTTTTTCTGGTTGCAGTCGTTTCCTGTCTTAAACTTAAGGCCACAAAAATAGTCTCACATGCCTGGGCCGAGAGCATGCTGAGACAGCATTTGTGATTGGTTCATGTCCTCATTGTGAGAATATGACCATGTCGACACTGCATTCGAGACTTACCTTCTTTGTGAAGGAACGAGTCCACTCTGCTGTAACACAGCCTGCCGCCCACTTCTCATAGCAGAGCCTCTGGTCTGATAACACTTTGGGAGACCTGAAGGTTACAGTGGGAGCGCTTCCTCTGGGCCAGTCCCCACAGACCTCCTCCTCCTCTGCAGTATTGCGTGCTGTCGAGTTGCCAGGTGATGGGGCCGTCTCTTGGGGGACCCAGCGTGTCATTTGGTGCTCCGGGTGAAGATCAGATGTCTATAACTGCATCTGAGAGCAGCCGAGATGAGGTTGGGATTTTACAGCCCTTACTTCATCGTACCCAAGATAGGCAATGGGTTACGGCCAATCTTGAATCTGCTAGTCGTAACCCTCTGGGGTCTGAGGTGTTTTTGGGGTCCTTGAGATGTTTTGACATGCCCGGACATTTGTGCTTATTTCAGCTACTTAAAACATACCATTTGCCAACATATATATAAATTTGCTGTATTCAGCACAAACTCTGCTACAATAATATGTGAGCAAAATGGATGTACATGTTTGCATTTTATAGAAAAAAACATATTATGCGTGGTTAGTACGTTTTGGGATAAAAAATGTCACCGCAATAAGGCCATTTAACACATACTGAATAATTGTCCACAAGACTTTTGAGTTACTATTCTTGTAGGCTAGAATTTTTACTTCAAAATGAAGTAAAAATCATTCCGACCACTCTTTCACAAACAACAATATAACGATTTAAATTTCTTACGTCAGGTTTTGTGTCAGCACTGCTGTATATGAGTTTTTAAAAAATCATATCAGAATGATTTCTGAAGGCTGATGGTTAGTTAGGTAGCGGTACATCTCACTGATGCTGACATCTGTCCATTTATATTTGCAGCCTTTTGCAGTTGCCTTGGCAGCCTGGGCATTGGTGTTGTGGCACAGAGTTGACAGCACTTTCTGAAAAAAAAATAGTTTGAATAGACTCATGGGCGAATGCAAGTCTATAGAGCTCAGTTGCGGTCCAGTTTCCCGTGCAGGAAGGAATCGCAGTGTCTGTGGAACCATGTCAACATCGGTCTCTGTTTTCCATGACAGAGTGACTGCCTGTTGCTCGTCTGCTTGTTTGCCTTGGTTCTCTTCGGAACTGCTTGGACATGTTCATTGTCACATCTGTTATAAAAAATGAGAAAGAAAAAATGTGAGCATGCTGATAACACAATCAAAGAAACTGTATTATTATCATTATCAATCACTAATTGCCATGGATAAAAAAATATATGTTTTTTTGTAATTTCACACAAGAATAGGAACTTTTACATTATGACGATGTAACCCATTACATATGTAAAATATTACATCTATGCACTTACTCAGTATGATTCTCGATCGCACTGAGAACTGAACGACACCTACTGGAGAAGGAGAACGTGATGCAGACACATTCCTAAAAAACAAAACAAAAAAACTGTTAGCACATTATTCAAAGTAAACTGATAGACAATTAATGGGTATGGATGCACAATGTATGTATATATCTGTAGATGGACGGAGAAACATCTATTGATGGGCCGTATAGACCGCGTCACCGCGAGTATCTGTTTATGGCCCATATAGATACACACATTTACTGATACACTCAATGAACAGATCGTTCGCGAACGACACATCACTACATTTCAAACATTTACACATCCATTCACAAACATCTGTGCATAAGGCAGTATTTACGCATGATAAGTAGTGTCATAGGCTAACCAAAACTGAACATTTATTTATAAAAAAAATATATTGTATGTAGACAGTATCACATATTTTACCGGAGGGAGGCTGAAACATATTTCTCTCAATCACATTATATAACCTATATGTAGTAGGCTAATATCACATTTAAAAAGTTTACACGAGCGTATAGACCTACACGAATGTTAGGGATATTGTGAGGTAATCTTTCCTATGTCAAAAGCTTGCCAAAACTAGGCAAAATATAGTCTGAAAATTCATTTGAGCTCTATGATCAGAAAAACACTAAACAACTTACTCTAAGCTTGTATCCTCGGCGGGGTCAATTCGTTCTTCAAAATGCAGCCGTTCGTCGTCCGAGATTCTGTGAGGAAAAAGGTGAATCCTTCCCCGCTGTCCAGAATCATCTGAAGGAGTAGCGTGCCATCCTCAAAACGTGATGAACTATCAGTGAATCTGATGAAGAAACTTCGTGTTGTTATGGCATTGATCGAGGGGCGTGCCGCGTGTACGATTCATAGATCGCCTATTTACCATGTGAAAAGCTCTGGGGGCGTGGCGGCCTCAGCTAATTAAAGATAATGAAGGGAGAATGAAAAAACTGTACCTTTCCTTGGTTTCAAACGGCTTACATGAACTGGAAATATATATTTTTTAAATAAATTACTTCATTTAAAAGAATAATAATAATAACTTTATTTTGTATAGCGCTTTTAAAAGTTAATTCTCAGAGCGCTTTACATAAGCGGAATGAAGAAAAAGGCATGGTCGCAAAATACAAAAAGTATTTCGCACAAAATTACAAACCTAAAAACAAATTAAAAATAAATATCAAGACATAGAGAAAACCATAAGATACATCTCAATAACAACCACCAATATCACCTTTATCTAAATGCTTCTGTAAAATAATGAGTTTTAAGGGATGATTTAAACCTTTTCAAAGATGGTGCAAATCTTATTTCGGAAGGCAAGGAGTTCCATAACTTTGGGGCAACTGAAGAGAACGCCCTATCACCCATTGTTTTTAGGTTCGTTACCGGAGCAACTAAGAGACCAGCATCGGCCCGAGCGAAGATTACGTGTCGGAATGTAGGGCATTAAAAGCTCGGCGAGATATTGAGGAGCGAGTCCATTCAATGCCTTTTACGTCAACATAAGAATTTTAAAATCAACACGAAATTTAACAGGTAACCAATGCAAGGTCTCTAAAATAGGTTTTATATGATCCCTTTGTCTTGTCCTAGTCAGAATACGTGCGGCAGAGTTTTGTACCCACTGAAGTTTGTTCAAAATAGATTTTGATGCTCCATAAGCGGAGCAACAAGGCATTGCAATAATCAACTCTAGAAAAAAACAGAGTATTAATTAATTTTTCAGCTACAGGAAAAGACAGCATGGGCTGTAATCTGGATATATTGCTAAGATGAAAAAAAGAAACTTTAACTTATAACGTACGTGAAGATCGAATGTTAAATTAGAGTCGAAAATTACTCTTAGTTTTTTTATTTAGATTGGAACTGGATTACAGAGCCATCCACATGTAACGCTACAGGTTGCACTCTGCGTAACTGGTGAGGCGAACCAATAAGCATCACCTCGGTCTTGTCACTATTTAAACATAAAAAATTTGCAGACATCCAATTTTTAATAACTGTGATACAGTTAGAAAGATGTGATACGGCCACATTTAGATCAGATTTTGAGTGAACATATATCTGAGTGTCGTCCGCATAAAAATGAAAATCAAGAGTTGGCCAAGAGGAAAAATATAAAGAGTGAAAAGTACCGTATTTTCCGCACTATAAGGCGCACTTAAAAGCCTTTAATTTCTCAAAAAACGACAGTGCGCCTTATAATCCGGAGCGCCTTGTAAATGGATGGTGAACACACGTTCACCAAGACGGGGAGACAGCGCCGGGCGACTTACGCCACTATCTGCCAATGGATCGTGGATGCCTGGGCTGATATATCAGTCTCAACTGTGATCCGAGCTTTCACGAAGGCAGGAATAATCTCTTTATTCAGCCGGCTCACATACCCGTATTTACTTCCTGTTTTCGGCCGAAGTCCACAGTAGTCGATTGTCGAGTTCGCGCGCGCGCGATCAAACCTCCTCCGTGTGTTCAACATCTGATTCGGATGAACTATCCATTTGAGCTGATATTCTCCGAACACCACACAGCACCGTCATCGGCTGACAGTCTGAGTCTCCACTGTTGCTTAGTTACCAATGATCGCGCGCGCACACTCGACAATCGCCTACTGTGGACTTCGACCGAAAACAGGAAGAAAATACGGGTATGTGAGCCGGCTGAATAAACATCATTTTTATTCGTATCTTTCACATTTACTGCAGTCAGATTCACCGTGTTCACTCACATGGCTGTGCACTTGTAATGACACATTAAGGTTGTTAAGAGGCTAAAAGCAGGTTTAAAACTTGCCCCGTTTAAGTCAACAGGGTGCAAATTTTAAAAAGAGGATAACACTGGGTAGGCAACACCAGTTTTTGTCGTTGTTCTCTGTACTGACAGCACTTCAAATTTACAAAAAAATGAGCTCAATGTTAAAATTGACCGAAGTTTTCCTTTAACGTTTGAACAACGTTACCATGGGAGTGAACGGAGTTGTCAGAACGCTTAATAAAGTTTGACTTTATCTTACTGTTTTGTTGACATTCCCTTTAGCACATCTAGTGGATGCATAACGCAAACCCAGTCAAACGTTTGACTGCAGTATCTCATGCGCCTTATAATCCGCTGCGGCCTATATATGAAAAATGTTCTAAAATAGGTCATTCATTGAAGGTGCGCCTTATAATCCGGTGCGCCATATAGTGCGGAAAATACGGTAAGGGACCCAAAATTGAACCCTGAGGAACACCAAATTTTACCATGGTAACCTCAGATCTGGAGGCACCTAACACAACTTAGACTTAGACTTAGAAAACTTTAATGTCCCCGAAAGGCAATTTGTTGTACAATACAGGCATATTGACACATAATCCACAACACAAACATTATTCACATGCACAATGTCATAAATAAAAAAAATAAAAAAATAAATATTACCACTTCACAGTACGTCACATATATTCTCCAATCATACCCCTCCTCCCACCTTATTTAGTTGGGTTATTGCCATAGGAACGAATGAGTATTTTGCTCGATTTGTTCTAACCTTAGGGTATCTATATCTACGACCAGAAGGGAGCGGCTTGAACTCCACTGAAAGTGGATGGGTTGTATCCATACAAACCTTACAAACCTGTGCCAATCTGGTCAGATATAGTTTGTACAGGTCTACCTGTTGCTTACCAATGATTTTTCCACAGGTTTTAACAATCTTCCCCAATTTATTCCTATGGGTAATTTTTGAATGTCCATACCAGCATACTATACAATAAGAGAGAATACTCTCAATAAAAGACTTCAATGATCAATGATAAGACCGAGATATTTGTACTCCGTCACCATCTCTATCTCCTCTCCTTTTATCAGAGTCGGAGTGGGTGTGGGCGCCCTATGTCTAAAATCAAAGACCATCTCTTTGGTCTTGGACGAATTTAAAAGCAACTGGGAAGCTTCACACCATTCAACAAATTCATGCAACACTGGACCATGTTCAGTTTCATCTTGCTCCAGTAAACTAATCACAGCAGTATCATCTGCAAATCGTAGAGGGTCAAATTGTAGAGGGTCAAGGGCGTGTCTACAAGAGTTCATGATGTGTGTTTTAATGATCCGCTCAAGTGATTTTACTAAAAGAGAGGTGAGGGCGATGGGCCTATAATCCTTGGGTGAGGATGGGTGGGAGACTTTGGGAAGGGGGGTCACAACTGCTGTTTTCCAAACCAGTGGAACCACCTGGGTGTCCATTGAGCGCTGGAAGAGGGAACAAAAAATTCCACTTAATTGGGCCGCACAGTGCTTTAGCACTCTGCCTCCAATGTTATCCGGCCCCGGGCTTTTCTGTACGTTAGTCCTCTCAAACACTCGCTGTACCATCTCCTCCTTAATGATCAAAGTGCTCTCCATCCCAGCATCATCAACGAATTGTTTGCGATCTGAGAAATAAGACTTAAACCAGCTCAAAGCAGAGTGAGATACACCAAAGACAGACTCTAAGCGCGAGAGTAAGGCGCTATGATCAATAGTATCAAAAGCAGCACTGAGATCAAGCAGAATCAGTATTGATAAGCATCCAGCATCGGAAGCCATCAATAAGTCATTTGTGACTTTGACTAATGCTGTCTCAATGCTATGCATTTTACGAAAGCCAGATTGAAGAGACTCGAAGAGATTATTTGCAGACAAATGAGAAAGCAATTCTGAAGCAACAACACGTATTAAGATTTCAGCAATAAAAGGGAGACTAGCGATGGGACGAAAATTTGCCAGATTCTCAAAGTCACGGCTATTTGTTTTTGGAACCGGGGTAACAGCAGCAATTTTAAGTGCAGATGGCATAACACCAGAAAGCAAGGAGTCATTTATAATACTCAATACAGCCGGACACAAAGAAGAAAAGCATGACTGAAACAACCCAGCTGGTATGGGATCAACACTAGTAGTGCCAGCCTTCATTTTTAAAACCACATTACACAGGGATTGAGAATCTAACATGGAGAATTCTGAAAGACAAACACCAGAAAATTCCATGTTGCTTAATTTTGGGGTAACAGTTGTATTATTAGTAGTAATCTGATCTCTTATCCCCTCGATCTTATTGCCAAAAAACACAAGAAACTTGTTGCATAATTGAACAGAAGGAGAGACGTTGGAAATGTTATTTCTGTTTAGAAGATTGTTGATAGAATTAAACAATTTTCTTGGGTTATCTTGATTACTTGCAATAATCTGGGAGAAATAAGCAGACCTTCTCGATACAATTTCAGTCCTATATTATCCCAAGCTTTCTTTCCATGCCAGATGATACACATTTAGACCAGTAGAGCGCCATCTGCGCTCCATTTTGCGACACTGAGTTTTCATTGCGCGCAGATCATCGTTGTACCACGGGGCAGATCGTTTAAAAGATACAGCACGTGACATCAGAGGAGCAAAAGTGTCCAGGCCAGATGAAAGAATTGTGTACAACAAATTTACTTTATCATCCAATGCATCAGATGGTAAAATACAGCTAATAGCAGGGTCAATAAAGTCAGAGAAGTCAGTGGGTGCGATAGATCTCCACTTACGGTAATGAATAATACGGGAAGTAGTAGTAAGTAAATCAGGTATCTCCAAATTGAAAAGAATGGCTAAGTGATCAGATAACCCAAAATCAGATACAGACAACCCAGACACAAGTGTGCCATTTTGAATCACAAGATCCAACATGTGGCCTTTGTTGTGTGTAGGACAATCCACAACTTGATGTAACTCAAAACACTCTAATAAAGATGCAAAGTCTCTAGTTGATGTAATGTCTTTTTTGTCCATGTGTATATTAAAATCACCAAGAATTAAAATTTTCTGAAATTTTAAAACCAACACAGACAGTAGTTCAGCAAAGTCAGATGTAAATTCTTGACCATAAATGACCATAGATAATGAAGCAGAGACACTTAAAGTGTAAATTGCATGTTAACCACCACAACCAATTAATGTGTAAATTAAAGTGCTCAATGTGTATATATGTAAAAATTTCTGTCTTAAAATGCGTTAAAATAACATTCATTGGGGTTTCTTCAAAGGTAGCATGTTTTTTACCATAACGGGGTGATGACGTCATAAAAGGGAGCGCGGGCGGTAATGCACTCACTCTGTGTGTGCGGGTTGAGGGAGAATAAAACGATTCGCGGGACTCCCGCAAACTAGAAATATCTATGAATAAAACATAAAAACGAATACATTTTTATTTATCTGTTGCAGAAAAGCAATAAGAACAACTAAAACAAAATAGAAACGGTTTACAGGCAGAGTTTCTATTTCTAACATGTCTGCAGCGTTGAGCGATATAGCCAATCACAGACATATGTGTTGATTTCTTGAACGCAATGGCCAATCAGAAGCATTTACGATGGACTTCCCTCACCGCTCAAAACGGACTTTTTGTTCAGTGCTGAATTCTGTATGCTGGCAAATCCTCTAATTATAACAAACATAGTGTATATATTATGAAAGATTCATTGATAATAACAGAGATGTGTGAGATCGCGATGAACTGATGTCAGCTTTTTGGGAATTATTATGGGAGCGTGCATCAGGCATGCCAGACCATGCACGCAGAAGCCCGCTTGCTTTTATGTTATAACAGTGATCAGGAGCATGTGTGCTGGTGTGTATGGTGGCGACACGTAGGCTAACTTGAAAGTATTTGGAGGTACAGAAAAAAAGTCTTTTTAGCGGCGGGAGCGGGACAAAACATAAATGTTGCAGGCGGGAGAAAGTAATATAGAAAGTAGTTGAGAACGTCAGTTATAACGACCCAAGTATTAAAAAATAGTCGGGTTTAAACCGGGCTCATAATTACAGTTAATGTGTCGGGCAGGGCCGGACCAGGCTCGGACACAGCGGGCTCGGGTAGGGTCTTGCTTGATTTTTTTTGGGCCCGATCCAAGCTCTTCCTCGGGTAAGTTATGCTAACACTTACAGGCACGAATCAGCCGTTTGTCCTTGGGGAACTTGTGGAGCCTCTCCCCCGTTTTTGATGTATTCGTACATCCCGCACAAACACAATAGGTAACCATTTTTGCTAGCTAGGTCTCCAATATAACGTAACTCCAGGCCTGGAGCATAGACAGAGTAGCTTGGGGTACCTTTTATGACGTCACGCCCAGCCTAGTGGAAGGGAGGGGGCGTGCTTAAAACCACTGTAAAACACACCAACTTTTCATATTATATTCAGCATTTTGGTATAAAAAACATAAAAAACAATGGTGGGCTGTTCTTAGCTTTATGTTTAGTAAGCACATTGCATTATCTTCGTGAAACATTTTACCTGCAATTTACACTTTAAGGCAAGGCATTCAAATTAGGTAAACGAAAGGATATACACAGAACACAGTCCTAGAGGGTGTTTAAAGAGCACAATGATACCACCTCCTCTACCAGTTGAACGCGGAAGATCGCATACTCCATATCCCTCAGGAGGCAGTTCATTAAGGAGTAGACCATCAGACTCTTTATGCCAGGTTTCTGTTAAGCATATGAGATCCCAGTTTTGGTCCATAATTAGATCACATACGTCAAGGCTTTGTTATTAATCGAGCACACATTTGTCAGTGCAGATTCCAGCAATCGTGTCGGAGCAGCCGAGGCTTGTGTAGCCACCTCACGGAAGACTGCCAATTTAATAAAATTAGCCCCCGTTGGTCTCCATGGCGACTTCAGCGGTTTACGCAGGGCAGTCGGAAAAAAAAAACATTATTTTGAGACGAACCTAGATAACCGCACCGTGATGATCGATGCAGGTAACGTTTTAGGCGAAGTATTCCATAGGTAGTGCAAAGTGCGCGTTGTTCAGTGCCCAAAGCATGATTCCCATTAAGGTTCAGCGGCTAGCGAGAAGTGTACCTTATGGCCATTGTAGAGGAGTCCATGCAAATATCAATGTCGCAATTGTGTAAGTCCTGGATCACACAACTGTTGATGATTAATGGCCCGGAGACACCCAGAAACAGCAGCAATAGTCCAATGACTGTAGCGCAATTCCACATCACGATGGAAAACATGGGTGACATGTAGAGGCTGGTTACCTATGAAGCTTGTGAGGTAATTTAAAAATATATAAATATTCAATTTAAACATTAAAACCAAATGATTAACCCGGAGAAAGGAGCGGCCACCACGCGCACCAGCATGCCCTTTTAACCGGAAGATGAAAAGGCAAGATCAAAAGAAGAGAATTTCAGCTTCATAAAGAGAAATCTCTCGTATCTCTGTGACAAGTATTGACTGAGTTACAGTTAATTTTTTGGACGCGTTTCAGAATGGACCTCACTGACAGAGAGAAGGCAAAACGCGCATCATGTTTATTTTTCTTTATTTGACGAAAAGCACAACACTTTGTTTTTATTGTGAGTACCCACAAAAAAATAGACACTTAACAGGATCTAATGATGTACAACACTTATATGTAAGATCAAAATCAACAGAGTAATTTGATTCTCTTTTGCATTGATAAGGAAAAAAAAAAAATCGAGCTCAGAGGGTTAAACCGGACCTTTCCCAAGCTCCCGTTCAAGATGGTAATGCCGAAAAACATTCTCATGTGCGTCTGTCTCCAAGATTGGTTCACAGCAATCGAACAGAAGGACACATACTTTTTCACATCTCAATTCTACCTCGACACAGACATGTCTCTTCGGTTTGCCTTCAAGGGTTGGGCGTACCAGTACATGGTCCTGCCCTTTGGCCTGTCCCTGTCTCCCCAGGTCTTTACCAAAGTCATGGAGGCTGCCCTGGCCCTGCTAAGCAAAGTGGGAATTCACATTTTAAACTATCTCGACGACTGCTGTATGCAACGATTACGTTGGCTCCTGGCTCCTGGACATGACCTCGAATGCATTGGCATATCAGCTGCCTAGAGTTATTTGCAGTTCTTCTTGCCCTGCACCAGTTTCAACCATTGCTTCAGGGCAAGCACATGTTGGTACTGACAGACAATGCGGCGAGGGTTGCATATATCGGATGCGTTGCCACACAGCTGGCCCCGGGGCCTACGCAAATTGGTAATCCCATGTATATTCTCCATGGTAGGGTTTCCCTGTCAGTAAACCTGTGTTTTTTCCTGGGCAGATTCTGCTCTGTCCCATCCTGAACAATCCTGAAGCACCCCTCTAAATGGGCGGGACCACGTCTTGGCTCCTCAGCAAAATCCTGAATGAGTGGATGTGGGCCGCCATCTTATACACCAGAATGTATGGAGGAGTGGTTTGGCATGCAAATTTCACTCGCCAATTCCATTGCCCGTTTTCATAAAACTCAGAGGTGATTCGGGCTCCAAAGTGAGTCCCCATTTGTCAGTCAAAATAACGTCTCCGTTCCCTCCATTGGGGTACAAGGATTACGTCAGCAACCAAGACAATCCCCTTTTTTTCTATTTATTTGGTAGTCCTATCAATTTACAACAAGGTTTTATATGCTGACATTAATGGCAGGTAAAAATAAACAATGTTAATAGCATTCAATAATCTTGTGTGTGTGTGTGTGTGTGTGTGTGTGTGTGTGTGTGTGTGTGTGTGTGTGTGAACACTGACCGAAGCTGACTGGGGTTGATGGTTATCACATCCGTCTTCAGCCCAACATCACTGTCATTAACTGTTGCCAAATTAAACCTGAAAGAGAGAGAAAACATCATATTAACAGGAAGGATGGATGAATACTGATGGATGTGTTGTGGTCAGTGTAGGTACAAGGAATGATGGGATGTGTTTACCTTATGACAAAGTCTGCGTTGTCAATCTCATGTCCACAGCTGCTGTTTTTCAAAATCCCACCGCTGCCGACCACAGCACACCGACCCAGACGCCGACCGGACCAGGGCAAGTCCTGCACACACACACACACACACTGTTGTGTTCACGTAATACATACAGTATACCTACATACAGTTCTAGTTCTGCTATTCAGGATGCCTATTTTACGTTGCACATTCTGACACCCTGAGGCCACTGTAGGTGCGCTGTTGTTTTTGTGGGTTCCAGAAATAAACGAGTGAGTTGATGCATTGAAAGTTGAAACTAGTTGTTATTTTTTACCAACATAACATTGGCGACGAGGATGGCTGAGGATGAGGATGGCCCTGACAGCCCTGATGTCCACTTCGGGCGGAGGACACAGGCCCCATCGCCTCTACAGATGGTCAGACCACCTTCAGCAGTATGACTTTGAGTTACAATGCACACCTGGCAAGACTAATGTTGTAGCAGATTTTCTATCCCGCCCTGCTGCCATCCAGTGCTCTGCTGTCTCTCCAGAGGATAAGGAGGAGGTAGTACACCCGGTCCACTCACCACTGAAGGACACGGTCTCCCTCCGTGACCTGGAGTCCGTCTCAGCAGCCAAGCCAGTCTTCTGCATGCTTTGTGAATATATCAGACATGGTTGGCCTGCCCGCGTCCCACCAGAACTGGAGCCATACTATCGAGTGAAGCATAAACTGTCATGCTGGGGTGAGGCCTTCATCGCTTGTGGCCTCTGTGCTGTCATCCCAGTGGCCCTCAGAGGGTGTGTCTTGCAAATGACACATCAGGGACACCTCTGCATCGCCAAAGCCAAACAACGGTGTCGTGATGTCGTTTGATGGCCCGCCATGGACCGTCACCTGGAGGGACTTATCCGCTCCTGTGCAGCTTGCCTCACCAATGGGAAGACTGGGCCACCCGCTTCAACTCCACTACAGCCAATAGACTGGCCGTCTGCACCATGGGACCACTTGCAGCTTGATATCTGTGGTGAGCCGTACAATGTGCCACACCATCAGAGGTTCCTTTTACGGTTCCTCTGCTGCTGTGGTCAACTTTCTCAAACAGCTGTTTTCCCGCTGGGGCTTGCCTCGTGCAATAACCACGGACAATGGTCCTCAGTTCCTGTCCTTGGAGTTCACCACCTTCCTCGCCAACAAGGGTGTTACCCATATCCGAATCTCCGTCTATCACGCCCAAGCCAATGGAGGGGTGGAACGATTCAACCAATCCCTGAAAAATGGACTGTGTGCTCACGTCTGAGGGATACTCCCTGATGGCCGCACTGTCACAGACCCTCCTCCACTACAGAGCAACTGCCCACTCTACAACAGGGGTCTCCCCTGCCGCACTCATGCTGAAAAGGGAGCTTGGCTTCCCCTGTCAAGACTCCGTCCACCAATGGCCGCGGGCCAACGGCCATGCCCAGCAGCAGTAAAGGCTCACGTCAAGAGACAACAGAGTTCCATGAAGCGGAGGTCCGATGAGAAGCACAAGGCTAAGTGGCCTGCTATCAGAGTGTCAGACTGGGTCAGAGCCCGCCGGCCCCACAGAGCGAACAAGCTGTCATCATTCTGGTCGGCCCCGAACCAGGTCAGTCGGCAGCTCGGCCCAGCTTCATTTCAGCTGACTGATGGTTCCCGTTGGCACGCTAGCTGCCTGCGCAGGGTACCCTCCCCTTTTCACCACTCTCACCTGGCAGGGGTGGAGCAGAGCAACCCAGCAACTGAGCCGACCCCTCATGTGCCGGATCCCATGGCGGCACCTCTCGCCCAGGCTGTTCCGGCCGCTCAGGGCACCGCTCCTGCTACAGCCACGCTACCGGCCCCCCTTGTTCCTGAGCCCCGGCCTATCAGGGTTTGTACGCACCCTGGGCACTTCGAAGACTTTGTTGCTACCTTTCAAGTTTGAACATTCGGAGGGGGGGGGGGGGGGGGGTGGGGGTGTTGTGTTCACGTAATACATACAGTATAAATATATACAGTTCTACGAGGACAAGAATTTCAGATATTTCCAACTTTGTGGGAACATTTTGTCACGCACACACACACATACACTCGCACACTCATACACTCGCACACTCACACACCCAAAAACACACAGTCCCATTCACACAAATACACTGACATAACACACACTGACACACACACACTAACACATAAACAAACACACACCTCAGGCAGCATTCTGTGGAGTGCTGCATTCATTTTGTATGTTTTTGTTTTGCTTGTTTCATATTGGATTAATTGATTGATGGCTGTGTTGCTTTTGGTGAGAATTAGTGATCCTGTGGCGTTACAACAAAACTGCAGCTGGATTCTGTCATAAACACACAGAGAGAGAGAGAGAGAGAGAGAGAGAGAGAGAGAGAGAGAGAGAGAGAGAGAGAGAGAGAGAGAGAGAGAGAAGCGTTAATGAGGATTCATATTACATGAGCAGCTTTATCAGCGTCATCTTTGTTAATGACCCACTTCAGTTTTCAAAGATTTATTGGTTGAACAGTTTTAACAGCTCGTCTCTTTACTTTACTTTACTTTACTTTACTTTATTTGTATATGTCCCCGAAGGGCAATTGGTTTTACAGCAAGACAGCATACAAAAGGACAATTTACAATACATTAATAATTTCAGTAAAAGTTAAAAGGTACCTTTACAAATTAACACTAAAATAAGCACACACACACAGTACCCACACAAAACCCAAACAACTACTTCCTTCCACCTACTCCCCCCATACCCAAATTTAACAGAGAAATGGAATAAATTAATGTTTATACCTGTTACTTCTAACCGAGGGAAATCTCAGTCGAGATCCTGAGGGTAAAAACTGAAACTCAAAATAGAGAGGATGTGAAGTAACCATTAAAATGGATGGTTAAAGAGGAAGGTTTAAAGCTGCAGTCCGCAGTGTTTCCTCTTTGTCGCCATCTCTGTTCGAAATCTGCAATTGCAGTCATTCGCGGAATTATCAGCTTTACGTGAGTTGTGCCTCGGCACGGCACAGCGCGGATGAACACAGAGTTTGAGGAGAGTGTGCGGCTGTTAGTCGCTGCCGGTGTGGATACTGGCGTTCACAATCACAGATTATTATTTTTGGAAGTATGACCAACATAATAATTTACCGCGGAAAATGTCATCTGAACTAGTAAGTAACATCCACTTTTGTTCTGACCAACTAAGGGGAAAAAATCATTGCAGTAAATCGTGCTGATTAAATCTAACGATCGCTTATCATATCACGTAAAACCGTGCAAATTATACTTTGTTCTATAATTGTTCATGTTCAACATCAGCATTGTGTGACTACATTTAATGCCCTTCAGATATTTATCTTTGTTTTCGCATGGGCCGGTTGCTGTTTGCAACCGTGGAGGGGAGTTTCACCAGGCTCCACCACCATGCCCATTCAAAGATCACAGTCTCCAGCCACACCTGTTCCTCATCTCTACACTCATTACCCCTATATATACACACACATTCTTCTCCTTCATTGTCTGGTCTCCAATTTGGAAAAGGACTCACACTACTTACCTTACCTCCTATCGCTAAGGGGGCCTTCACACTGGCAGTTTAGTTCGGAACAGGGCACGGTTCGCATGAAAAATCGCTAATGTGAACGCTGTCTTGGGACCCGGGTGCGCACTGGGGTACCGAACCCGAGACTACCTGGAGGAGGTGGTCTGAGTTCGGTTGCTCCCGAACCGTGCCGCGGTTTGCGTGAATGTGAAAGCAGCACGGACTCGGGTGTGCACTTGTTCAGGAAGTAAAGTGACCTGCGCATGCGTTTTAGCTTATTGTGATGTATTCAGTTAATTAAAACACATGTAAGGGATGATAGTGTTGACGATTTACCTTGGGTACGAGCAAGAGTGAGCCTGGAGTGTATTCGTGCATTGCGCGTGAAATCTAGGGCACCAAATTTGGAAATCCACTGTCTCCTCAAAAGAGTTCGTTTGCAAGCAGCAGAAGTCCACCTTATGTGACACACGCACAGTAAACCTGTATTGTTCACTCAACTGCGCATAATAGCAGCGAATTAATAAAAAAACACAATATTTACCCACGTTCTGTTTTCTATCATGCGGCGTGCACGTTTGCGATGACGTATAATATGCACGCAAACGCACCAAGGTTCGATAGAATCAAGTTGAGTGTGAAACCAGACCAACACTGCGGGGGGCGCCGGGAACAAACGCGCTCGGGCTCGGACCGCAGCAAACGAGCCCAGTGTAAAAGCCCCCTAAAATCTCCAGTGGATTCCTGTTCTCCTCCTGTGTTCCCTCGTGTTCTCCAGCGTCTCCTTGATCCATCCTCTACCTCTAAATTATCCTGGCATTCAGATAAGACTGTTGTTCATCTTCAAAGTCATATCTTTGCTACCTATACAACCTATAGTCTTTACTTTCATTTTGTGTTTGTTTATTTTGACATTAAAGTTTCGTTGAATGTTCGCCTGTTTCCACCTCCTTATTTCCTGAACTTTAAACCTCGTTACAATGCGTTTCTATGTCAATACTATCAACGCAGAAATCAAACTGCAGCAGTTAGGTGGTACAAGTCCGAGCTGGAAGTTGTTCACATTCATTATTATTGGTTTTGTTATGTGCTTTGAGACATGAAGTAATTTAACGCTGTCTCTCGCATCTCTTTGCAGAATCTGCTCTGGCTGTGTGCGTTCTTGTGTGGCTTTGGAGCAGCGTTTCCATCCCATGTGTTCAAGAGAACAAGACCGTCACTTCCTGGGAAATTGGTGCAAAAAAAGTTGCTACAATCAGGCTCTTTTTCCCTCCATCATAAGTTGAGACTCAGAGCATAAGAAGAAACACAGTAAACGCTGTCGTGTTCTCTTGCGTTCGGATGCTGGTGTTCGGGAACACACTCGTGTGTGTGAGACGCTTCTCGAGGGAATTAAACCAAATCATTCTGATCACACACTTCGACTCCGGCGTTTCAGAAACACCAAACCAACATTTGAGATGCTGTGATGCCATTGGTCGACTGGTTAGTCCAGTTATCCAATCACAGCCTCTGCTGAGGGACATCCAGGGATTTATTTGGAAAATGTGTTTCCATCACAGTTTATCAGATAAAAAATATTATCCACCTCAATTGCGTGAATATGGATTTTTATGCACAATTGTAGAATTGATGCGCATTATAGTCCTGTGCGGGACTGTTTTCTTCATCCCGCTCCTGCCCGCCGAATTTCTGACCATTACCGCCCGCTCCCGCGACGTATGTGTTACACTCCCGCCCGCCAGTGATGGAGTACTCAAATCCTGGACTCGGACTCGAGTCCGACTCGAGTCCTTATTCTCTGGACTCGAGTCCGACTCCAGACTCCATTCTCTGGACTCGTGACTCGACTTGGACTCGCGGACTGATGACTAGTACTTGGACTCGGACTCGAGAATATATAAAATCGGACTTGAGCATTCATCAAATGATTGACGTTGTTTCTGACTAAATAGGTTATAAAAATTTGATATAAGATGTAACACTTTTTCTGTTTCGGGGTCCAAGACCGGCCGTGATCTATTTTTTCCCTCACAGACACTGCTAACGCTCGCTCTCCTTGCTTGACAACACACTCACTGACGCTACTCACTTTACGCTGCATTCTTGTGGGATAGAGAGATAACGTAACACTCATTTAACACTAGATAAGTTCCTCTACATCTAATCAGCAATTTCGATTTTGGCACGCTTTGCAGCAGCTGAGCTGACCACTAAGGAGCGAATGTACAGTGATGTGACAAAACTGCCAGATTTAAACTGTGCTTTCGTGCTATGGCTGGCGCTGAGCCAAAGTCGGACGCGCTCAGCACTTAATCCCGTTTATCATACAATAACACAATTATGTTTATTTTAGCTAACAAACTCGACGGCGACCTTGACCATGTCACACATCGCAACCACTCTTTTCCTGCGGAGTTACAACTGCTTATAGCACTGCATTTTCTGTTTTTTTGCCGCAGTTACATTGGGATAGTTTGCTTTTCAAAATTTCAAAATTGTTTTTCTTTTACCATATTCGTCAAGAAGATGGATTTCTCCTCCTCAGTCCAATTAGGCTTTCTTTTTTTGTT
Source organism: Rhinichthys osculus (assembly GCA_029959095.1). Taxonomy (NCBI): domain Eukaryota; kingdom Metazoa; phylum Chordata; class Actinopteri; order Cypriniformes; family Leuciscidae; genus Rhinichthys; species Rhinichthys osculus. The sequence goes on along the minus strand of JARWKJ010000021.1, from coordinate 1,460,879 downwards.
TTCTTTATCCATTCCAGTTGACTGATCATCCAAAAATGTATTTAAACAATTAAATAAATATAATCGTGCCACAGCTAGTTGACAATGATTTGAACTAAGGTGAAAGGCAATTCTAGTGATATCATACACATTTATAGCTGCAAGAAAGAGTGCCTGAAAAATGTGGCTTGATTTGGCTTAAGTGTAGGCCTATATAATTTCGACTCGGACTCGAACACGGACTCGAGATTCAACTCGGACTTGAACTCAGGTAATGGTGACTCGACTTGGCAGTGGCGGATTTAGCAAATTGGGGGCCCAAGACGAAGGTAGTATCTTTAAAAGAGAACGAAAAAAAAAAAATCAGATTTTTTTTTTTTTTAAATAAACTATTACATGGCACTTTCTGGAGAGTTTTGTGCAAAGAAATATAGAAAAAAAGTAGGTCTAGCAAGTCTTATATTTCTGTAATTCACAGAGATCAAACACAAATATGCTGACTGAATAGATTGCTAGTTGAGAAACACTGCTTTAATTAATGTTTTTATGATGACTTTGTGAAAGGTTAACTAAACAGCATGAGCATTCTTCCTGCTGGCCAGTAAGTTATTTGGCAAATTTCATTCATACAGATCTGTATTATGCTATAGTTTTTGATAGTGTTATACATTTCTTACAGATAATCACGATGATCATTGCGTTTGTCTTACCGAATGTGGTAGCTTTATGCAATTACAGTTTGTCTATAAGCTTTTTTTTTATTAATGCCGACAGTAAAATGTTGCCAAATATTGCTACGAAAAACAAGAAAACAAAATAATAATAATAATCCGAAATAAGTTCAAAGCTTGTGTTTTGGAAATAAGATTAATATATCACTAACCCTAACACTTTAATAATTTCCTAAAGTGTCACATTAAATCAGAAAAACAGGTCCAGAAGACTACTGCCACCTTTTCATTAGGTGGATCTGGCAACACGGAGGCTGCACGCGCGCCCTCACTCACAACGCACTCTCACGCACGTTTCACACATACTCCGTTTGCAGTGCGTATGCGGTGCGTATTTTTTTCCGTACCCATGTTAACAGGTTAGAGCTTTCACACTGCACGCGGATGCGGTCCGTCGATCCGTTCCAGTTGCGGTGCGTATACAGCAGTGCAGAGATCGTTTACGCACCGAGTCTATTTTTGAGATGGTCCTCACTGCAGAACATGAAATCCACGGGGAGGAGTCGGATCCAGATCCAACTCCTCCCACCTTACATATACCTAAACCTACCCATCTCCGCCCCCTGATCCCTAAACACACCCCTAATCCCTAAACCCACCCCTAATCCTACCCATCTCCACCCCTTGGATCTTGATCCGACTCCTCCCCGTGGATCTTATGTACTGCATTGAGGTGCTACTGGTATTTTTGCTGTGCTGCAAACGCTGAATTAAAGTGACAGCGCACGGTTCGTGGTCAAAATGAACAAAGACTGACCTGAATATGTAGTAATTTCACCATAAATGCATTTAATTCAATAAAATGTAGTAATCTCACCATAAATCTATTTAATTAAATAAAATGTAACCTTAAATGCATTTAATTAAATACTACTTTGTTCACAGTCATCTTTTTTCTTTAAGACCGGGGTAAAGCAAAGAAAGCTACAATTTACTTCAACAAGGCCACATAATGAACGACACTCGTCTCATTCGTTGAGGTGGAAAAACAAGTTAATTGTGACATGCAAGATTTATTGTATACAGATTTAAATTATGCAAAAGAAAAGGTATGAGTCTGCTGTTTTTGTCAATTTTAGGTTTTAATTTAAAATGTTTGCGATTTTAATATAAGTACATGGTTAAATATGTTACCACTTGCTTGAGCAACTTAATATATAATCTAGGCCTATATAAAAGTACTGCATTGAATAATACGTTGTTTAAATTGTGTTTTAAACGTGAATAGGCCTACAAAGAGAATTGCACTGGAGGCAAAAACTTTTGCTGCTGATAACTTGATTTGATTGATAAATTTTTTTTAAATACAAATAGTGAGTAAATGTGTTTGTGGTACAGCCGCGGATCAGTTGCGCACTGCAAACGCACGCAGCATATGTGAAAGTACTATAGCGTGTGCTGCTCCTGTACCGCATACGCACCGCAACACACACCGCATACGCACTGCACACGGAGTATGTGTGAAACGGGCGCCAAGCCCCGTTCACTGCGCTAGCTTCTCGCAGCAACATGCATTGCAAACACTCATATGATGTGGTTTAAACGGCTAATTAATCATTCAGAGAGCTTGACATTTTATTTTTGAATGTAAAATATGACAGAGTTCCGGACCTCGGTCACCTCATAGCTGGCTACGGCCATGGACTTGTAGCATATCGTTAGCACGTATCGGGCATCACAAAAAAGTTTGTTACCTTCTGCAATTTTGCTAAAAACGTTTTGCTTTCCTCCCGCTTCCTGCTTTTTCAGCACCGCTTGGGTAGCTTCTCTGTCTGTCACTCTGTAGCCTACACTGTCTGTCAATAACCTATTTTTCTCCGTCAGTTTTTTGGCGCATTAGCCTTATCACTTTCGCACGCAGAAAGTGAGATAATGGAATAGTCCAATGTAGTGAGGTGGGGGGGCCCCTCCTGTCTGCGACACTAATGATTTGATGCCTTTTTTCGCAAATGTTTTTTAGAAATATATAATTTGCGAAAAATGTAAAAAATAAATAAAAACTTAAGCATAATTTAATGGGGCATTTTGGGGGCCCCTAGGTAGCTCGGGGCCCAAGGCAATTGCCGACCTTTGCCTAATGGTTAAGTCCGCCCCTGCGACTTGGACTCGACTCAGACTCTTCTTTGGTGACTCGGACTTGGACTCGGACTCGAACACTGGGACTCGAGACTTGACTCGGACTTGAACTCAGGTAATGGTGACTCGACTTGGACTCGACTCGAACACGGACTCGAGATTCGACTCGGACTTGAACTCAGGTAATGGTGACTCGACTTGGACTCGACTCGGACTCTTCTTTGGTGACTCGGACTTGGACTCGGACTCGAACACTGGGACTCGAGACTCGACTCGGACTTGAACTCAGGTAATGGTGACTCGACTTGGACTTGACTCGAACACTGGGACTCGAGACTTGACTCGGACTTGAACTCAGGTAATGGTGACTCGACTTGGACTCGACTCGAACACGGACTCGAGATTCGACTCGGACTTGAACTCAGGTAATGGTGACTCGACTTGGACTCGACTCGGACTCTTCTTTGGTGACTCGGACTTGGACTCGGACTCGAACACTGGGACTCGAGACTCGACTCGGACTTGAACTCAGGTAATGGTGACTCGACTTGGACTCGACTCGAACACGGACTCGAGATTCGACTCGTACTTGAACTCAGGTAATGGTGACTCGACTTGGACTCGACTCGAACACGGACTCGAGATTCGACTCGGACTTGAACTCAGGTAATGGTGACTCGACTTGGACTCGACTCGAACACGGACTCGAGATTCGACTCGGACTTGAACTCAGGTAATGGTGACTCGACTTGGACTCAACTCGAACACGGACTCGAGATTCGACTCGGACTTGAACTCAGGTAATGGTGACTCGGACTTGGACTCGGACTCGAACACTGGGACTCGAGACTTGACTCGGACTTGAACTCAGGTAATGGTGACTCGACTTGGACTCGACTCGAACACGGACTCGAGATTCGACTCGGACTTGAACTCAGGTAATGGTGACTCGACTTGGACTCGACTCGGACTCTTCTTTGGTGACTCGGACTTGGACTCGGACTCGAACACTGGGACTCGAGACTCGACTCGGACTTGAACTCAGGTAATGGTGACTCGACTTGGACTTGACTCGAACACTGGGACTCGAGACTTGACTCGGACTTGAACTCAGGTAATGGTGACTCGACTTGGACTCGACTCGAACACGGACTCGAGATTCGACTCGGACTTGAACTCAGGTAATGGTGACTCGACTTGGACTCGACTCGGACTCTTCTTTGGTGACTCGGACTTGGACTCGGACTCGAACACTGGGACTCGAGACTCGACTCGGACTTGAACTCAGGTAATGGTGACTCGACTTGGACTCGACTCGAACACGGACTCGAGATTCGACTCGTACTTGAACTCAGGTAATGGTGACTCGACTTGGACTCGACTCGAACACGGACTCGAGATTCGACTCGGACTTGAACTCAGGTAATGGTGACTCGACTTGGACTCGACTCGAACACGGACTCGAGATTCGACTCGGACTTGAACTCAGGTAATGGTGACTCGACTTGGACTCAACTCGAACACGGACTCGAGATTCGACTCGGACTTGAACTCAGGTAATGGTGACTCGACTTGGACTCGACTCGAACACGGACTCGAGATTCGACTCGTACTTGAACTCAGGTAATGGTGACTCGACTTGGACTCGACTCGAACACGGACTCGAGATTCGACTCGGACTTGAACTCAGGTAATGGTGACTCGACTTGGACTCGACTCGGACTCTTCTTTGGTGACTCGGACTTGGACTCGGACTCGAACACTGGGACTCGAGACTCGACTCGGACTCGACAGTTGGTGACTCGACTACAACACTGCCGCCCGCTCCCGCAATATGCATGTCCACTCTTGCCCGCACCCGCAAAACTTTGAGAATTTATTCCCCCACAATAATAGAGGCATTGACTTTGTGTCTTCTCCCGTCCCGCAGGAAAAAACACATATTTGTATTGCTATTATTAAAGAGATTCATGGGGTTGTTTGTTTCGTTTCCCTGGCCTGCATGTATTCTGACGCACTGATCAGGAAGATGAATAATAGTCCAAATGTCAGACTTGCCTTTCTTAGGTTTTGTGCTGTAAATACCTTGTTTGAGGTTCTTTTCCACATCATTGACATCTCCATCATGTCGCTAGGCTATCTCCCGATCCCGCAGTTGTTTTTTTAACCGCCCATTCCCGCCCGCAGCAAGGTTAAAACCGCCCGCTCCCGCGAGATTTGCGTTGGGTCCCGTTGGACCCGGCGGGACTCAATCCCAATGCAGCCCTCTTTTATGCGCATCTTGGCATTTCCAATCGTTTTCCAAAATTTGCATAAAAACAGGTAGATGGAAAGACACAGACTTTAGAACAAACCATATATACAACTACAAAACTACACTGGTGTTCAGGGACAGGCATTAAGCTGGTTCAGATCGTACTTATCGGACCGTTACCATTTTGTCTGTTTAAATGGGGAAAAATCGAAGATAACGTCAGTAGACTATGGAGTGCCGCAAGGATCGGTGTTAGGCCCTCTGCTATTCTCAATATATATGCTGCCACTTGGTAATATTATAAGAAAACATGGAATTAATTTCCACTGCTATGCTGATGACACTCAATTATATATTTCATCACGACCAGATGAATACACTAACTTATCTAAATTGACAGAATGTCTTAAAGATATAAAATGCTGGATGACGTGTAATTTCCTGCTACTAAATCCAGATAAAACTGAGGTATTACTTATTGGTCCAAAAAACTACCCACAAAATCTCTTACAATACAACTTTAATTTAGAAGGATGTCCTGTTACCTTATCGACTACAGTAAAAGACCTGGGTGTTATACTAGACCGCAACTTGTCTTTCGAAAATCATATTTCGTATGTTACAAGAACAACTTTTTTCCACCTTAGAAACATTGCTAAATTACGTAACATGCTATCTGTTTCTGATGCAGAAAAGTTAGTTCATGCATTCATGACCTCGAGACTAGATTACTGTAATGCTTTATTAGCTGGTTGTCCTGCACCAGTTAGTGCAAAATGCAGCCGCTAGAGTTCTTACTAGGTCGAGAAAATATGATCATATAACACCGATTTTATCATCTCTGCACTGGTTACCTATTAAGTTCCGTATCAATTACAAAGTACTACTACTGACCTATAAAGCCCTAAATGGTTTAGCTCCTGTGTATTTAATGGACCTTCTATCGCCCTACAATCCATCGCGTTCTTTAAGATCCCGAAATTCGAGGCTTCTGGTCATTCCTAGGATATCTAAGTCCACTAAAGGAGGGAGGGCGTTCTCACATTTAGCTCCTAAACTCTGGAATAGCCTTCCTGATACTGTTCGTGGCTCAGACTCGCTCTCCCAGTTCAAAACTAGATTAAAGACGCATCTCTTCAGCCAAGCATTCACATAATGCTTACCTTTTATACCACTGTTGAATCAGATCGACTGCATTAATATTATGAACAGCAGCTACGCTAATTATTTCCCATCTGCTTTTCTGCTGTTATCTCGGGACGCAAGTCCCGAGGGAAATAGCGTTCGTCAGCTCCAGTTTGTATCCAGACTCTCACGGAGACTTCAGATCCCCCAACACCTGCGATGAGACGACTCGACGCCTGTGAAGAGACGACTCAACGCCGGCGATATGTTATGCCCTAAATTAATACATGATGATTAACTAACTATATTCTTCTATGTACATTTCTGAAATGCACTTTCTGTAAAGCTGCTTTGAAACAATATGTATTGTGAAAAGCGCTATACAAATAAATTTGAATTGAAAAATTTGAATTGAATATATGGGAGTTCCTGAAAATTCTGTCTGTACACAGGTTCAAACTCTGCTATTCTAAGGCGATTTCTTTTAATTGCTGAGGTTTCACATAACAAGGGGACTTATATATATTTGCACTGGTTTTGCTCAACAACTTCACTTCTCATGGATATATAAAGAACCTATGAGAAAGACACGAAAGGAATGTGGAACTGAACATGTCCAAGTGGTTCCTGAAGCTCAAATAGCAGATTATTGTACCAAGATCATCAGTACGATCCCCAGGAAATGCATCAACCTGAATAAATGTCAACCTTGAATGCTATGCAAGTCACTTTTTGACGACCTGCCAAATGCATAAGCATGAATGTGAAGACGTTAAAGACAAACCTGTTTAGCTACCGCTCAGTTTGGTTTGATTTGTACGGGCAGCTCATGTAATCTGACAGCTCCTGCGTGAAGCTCTTGAGTTTTATACTGAGAGGGAAACAAAGGCATTTCATTCAATGGTCTGTTCTCTGAAATATCAGGATCGCTGGTTGATCTTCATTCTCACGCACCTTTTGGCGGGTTTGATACTGGAAAACTTGCGTCTGAGTTTTGCGCAGCGCAGCTTCAACAGCGCCTCTGTCATCGCATCTCTGAAAGAAGAAGAGCATATGTCGTTGTTTTGTGGCTCATTAACTATTTCTAATGTCTCTAAATGATCAACATGATCAAAACTGCTGATAAACCTGTTGCACACAATCTACTTCATTCTAGTTCTGTCTTATGGGTTCCTTCTCACTCTTAAAAATAAAGGTTCTTGTTCAGCAAATATACATTTGCCTTTGATTTCATTACCGGTTATTTTCTACAGAATTATAAGAGAATCAGTGAAAACTTTACAGGATTTCCTATGACATCAGACCCCTTTTGTTTCTATGTGGGTCATTTTTAAGGGTGGAGCAGTTCTTTTTGAAGAGCAGGACGCACAACAGAAAGTCTAGGGTAACAATTTCTTCTAGAAAATGCCAATGAAAGCAATTATAACCTTAAATCTTCTGTGAAATCAGAAGATTGCTCAATAGGAATGTTGATTCCGTTTCATGCCAACTTCATTACATGTATAGTAGTAGTGTATATTACTACTACTAAATTAATACAAGAATAAAAATTATTGCTAAATGTAATTACATTATTGCCAGGTCTTTATATAAAGTTAGATAAACAAGTATGTCCTATTTCATCGGCATACAGTCTACTCAAGTACGATAGCAAATCTCAACTGTGGGATTGTTTATATCATTGCAAAATGTAACTATATTATCAGTTAGCTCTAATCTGTTAAATGCGCCAATTAGGCATGAAAATATTAAGGTATTATAAATTTTAACATCATGATTTTCTGTAAAGCTGCTCTGAAACAATATATAATACTAATGACAATTAAATAACAATACATTGTGTGTTTCTTAGACTCCTCGGAAAACAATTTAACAACTTCATGACAGCACGCACAATACCATACTCTATAGTGTCAATAATTAGAATACAAAAACAAACCTTTATTAGTTATAGGCTACTTAAAAAACAGCAACACGGAGCCCGACTGGAGTTCATTTAAATAGCGTTTATTAATTATGTTAATTATAATGAAATATCGAGATAAAAGCGCTCACCTGGACGAGTGTGTGTCGACTATGTAGTAAATCAACACCCACACACCCTGAAAGATGACCAGGACCATCAGCAGTGTGAAGATCCACTGGAGAGACATTAGAGAGAAACCGTGTGTGATTCAGGGGTTACAGGCGACACACACACACACACACACCCCTCTAAAACTCACTCTTATCCTGTAAAATGTTAACACGATTTTAAACAACACCTTGACTTGCAGTTTGCGTTATGTAATTTTGTCGGTTCTTTTGTTTTATGTGTTGACTTTGGGATTGTCTTTATCGAGAATGGTGTTTAGATTATTTTTGATTGTGCGGTTTCTGAGACATAAGAAACAACATTCAAATTTATTCCACAGTCTAGCCTAAATGCCTAAATATAATATCACATATATAAATATTAATACATATATACATACAGGTGTCACCGGGTGAGACAAAGAGGAACCTTAAAACCGGGATTTGTTGCACGGGGGAGCGACTTCCGGTGTAACACCGGGCCGGTTCCGGTGGCATGTCATGGCCGCCAGTGTTGACGAGCGCCAGCTGTGGACACTAATCAGGCCGTTATCAGTGAACATATGCGGGAGAGGCATATATAAGGAGAAGTTTGAAGACATAGGTTGCTGGTTCTTGGGGGGGGGGGGGGGGTGTAGTGATGGGCAGATCGAGGCTTCGTGAAGCAATGAAACAGTTTTTTTTTTTATTATTATTGTACTTTTCTAATATGTGAATCTCGCAACCTATAGGCTATGTGCACAAGCGTAATTTCGAACTTCCGCTATTGTCAGAAGTCGGCATGTCAGTTTCCGGTTTACAGCTGTTCATCCGCATCCGCTATAAACGAACAAGATGAGTGCTGCTGTTGTACGAAAAAAAGAGTTGTTAAACACATCTAAGTTTCTAAGAACTGTAGGTGGATCTATCATCTAACGCCCGTTTCACACATACCCCGTTTGCAGGAGCAACGCGCGCTATAGTGCAGTTTCACATATGATGCGTTTGCAGTGAATAACTGATCCGCGGCTGTACCACAAACACGACGGACCGACGGAAAATGTAAAGTTGCGATTTTCTAGGCTGATATGGCTAGGAACTATACTCTCATTCCTGCGTAATAATCAAGAAACTTCACTGCCGTACCATGAGAGCAGAAGGCGTAATGATATGACGCAGCGCCTGAAAATAGTTCCGTTGTGTTGACGGAAGGTGGCCTATTTTCAGGCGCTGCGTCATATCATTACGCCTGCTGCACTCATGGTACGGCAGTGAAGTTTCTTGATTATTACACAGGAATGAGAGTATAGTTTAGAAATGCTAATGGTCTTGTCCACTTCAATGATGTATGCTAAGCTATGCTAAAAGTGGTACCGCCAGAACCGGAGATCGGCTGAATGGATTCAAAAACGGTAAAACTCTACAGTTTAACTCTGGGGGAGTTGTAAAATGAGCCTATTTCCAAAAAAGTGGAGTATCCCTTTAATGACAGTTGTCATAAACATGCATAAAACCTCCTTCATATTCATGACATGTGTCATGTCATGATTATGAAGGTGTCATGTCAGTCTTATGCACACCCCTTCAAGTAAAGTGTTAAAAAAAAAAAATCTAAACAACGTTATCACAGCCTAAGCTGGGGACTTCGGGTAGACTGCCTCCATCCCAATGAGTTCCAGAACTCACCACTACTCTAAGCTAATCTTTCAGATAACTGGGTAGCCTTGTAGCGATTGTACGCACGTATAAATATAATTAATTATTATTCATAACGGATTATGATCAATAATTAATAATTGAATTATTTTCAGAATTTACTGTAGCAAAATCAATAGTATGATCAGTTTATCAGTTCATCCAATGAACGGAAAGCATAAACAATTATTAATTCTAGGAAATATAATATCTTCTTGGCCAAGAAAGACTAATTCCCAGCTAACAGCTAAATTAAGAAATAAATCAAGGGTCAAAGCATAGGTAACTTAGATCGAAGTTCAAGACAATAAATCGGTAAGCACATATCACAAGTAATGCTTCTCTTTTCAAATACAAACAATACTTTATTGATTATAAGCCTATGACTAACACACAAAACAAATATCTAACACAAACACACGCACACGCATTCATACAAGTCGAAGAAAGACAGAGAGTGAGGAAGAATGAGTTTTAGGAGTTAGATGGTGAGATCCCAAGTTTCTATGCACTTATAAGACACAACCTGAACGAAGCATCAATAATTAATTTCACCCTTTTATCGTTTCTTAGGCGGGTGATTCAATTTTATATTAAACACCAGTTAAGAGTCTGGAGGCGTTACTTGCTTGTCCTTTGCGTTGCTTTGGGGATTCTCCTTTTTGTCGTAAAGGGGGTTTCCCGGTCCGTTGCTTGGCTGATCTTCTCGTGTGCCTGGATAGACTTTGGACAGCCAGTCACGTGGTGTGTTGGCGCGGATGAATGAAAGTCTTTGAAGTTGAAAGCTGGTTTTGCAGTTGAAACGTTAAAACGAAACTTTGCAGCAGCACTTAACTTAGAACCGAGACTTTTAACGGAAAAGAAACAAACTAAGAAAAGAAAGGAAAGTGTGACGAGATGGCTTCAATTAAATCTGTTTTAACCCATATCTTGATTTGGGTCATTTGTCTCTGCGTCTACATGGTTATAACCATCGTCGGGCATCACAAGAGAGTTCAGAGAGCCACCAGAGAGCGAGTTCAGAGAGACTTCAGAGAGCGAGAGACAGATTCTGTGTCCGGGTCTAAGATTTTAAACTCAAAATGTTTGTCCCGCCTCCTGGAGGAATTTGGAATTCGGACAATAAGATGGTTATTTGAAAAGGGGGTCTTTTCTATCCCCCCCCCCCCTCATCGCGAATCATGTGTTCTCTGTGGCCTGCTTTACTCATCAGCTCGAAACAGAGGATTCAGTTTAGACATAATTTCCATTTTAAGAACATAAACATTTTTACACAGATTTCAATCAAGCCATCTTTTGAATTAAACACATACGAGCATAATGATAGGAAACACGACACTTTCATTCCAGTATCTCTAATATTTAAAACAATTACATGACGTGTGATGTGATCTAAGCAGAATAGACACATACAGGGGTTGTAAACACAATATATAATTGTTATGTTACATGATTTTGATTCTGGGTCAGTCAAGAATTGTTCTGGGATGAGTTTTATTGGTATTTGATATGGAGGAAAGTCCTTATGTGTGTGTGTAAAGTTTCTGGGGTTTAAGAAAGACATTCCAGTCTGAGGTAATGATAGTTCCTGCTGAAATCTGTTCTTGTTCAGCATATCATGAGACCTTGGTTCTTAAAGAAAGGCTAGTCTGTTTAGGCGCAGGGGTCAGGTGACTCCTTGTTAGGGCCTCTTGTTTCAATTTCTGAACAGATCTGTTCTTGCCAGATTATAAAACATTGACAACGTCCTTCCTTTAGTTGAACAACAAAAGGTCTTCTTGGCTCATAGCCTCAGGGATAATTTGGAATATGCAGCCCCTTGTGTTTGGTTATGTCTGAAAGCTTCAATTGTGTTTGGTCCATTCTCAATGTTGCTACATATCCCCCCTTCGGTCGATGATGGGTTGAGGAGAAGACATCATTGAACGCTGGAGAAACGGGTAGAGGAAGCAAACACACACAGCAAACAACAAGACAACACCTCCATGACTGGTCACTTTACTGGTGCAGGGCATTAGATTATCTAGGCCTAAACAGGTTCACTCTCTCAAAATAGTCAATCACGTTGAATAAAGTTTAGTTCAATTTTAGGACCGTTATTCTAGTTTGTTTTGGTACGGTAATTGATCAACTTTGTGACTAAATTTGATTTGTTTGTTTTATTCTCTTCTAAATTGTTCTAGGTTTAGACCAATTTACCTTTCAATTTGTGATACGAATGATGCAGGGAGTTCTCTGGCTCACATTCGTTTTAAGGTGACTTACAAATATAGGAGTGGTGTGTCAATCCTATTATTGTGACATTGACCCTTATGGGGTGAACAGGCATTTTACCTAATAAAAGAAGAAGGAAAGGAAGGAAGAAGTAAAACAAAACAACGCAGTTGAGTGTTCCTGATATGACTTATAACTACGGTTGCGCAGCTAAGGTGTCAGGTATCATGATGTAGTGAGAGGTGTTCTCAGGTGTACTTGTTGGATGGGTAGTTACCATGTTTCCTATGGTAAGTGTAGCTAAGTTGTTAAGCTAGTTTCTGAAGTTAGTTTCTACCTGTGGGGGAAAACATATTTGTTGAATGTTTTGCACGGTAGAGGTGGTTAACTTCTGTATGTAAGTGAGTATGTTAGGGGTGTCGTGTAGTGCATGTATGCATGTATGTATGGTCAGATCTGTCTCAGTCTGTTTTGCTCCCCCCCTTTTGCTTGATGGCTTAGCTTTGATGAGCTTGTTGCATCTTTGCCTTGGAAAAGGGATCTTCTGTGATCTGCTGGGGGTCAATCCAGTAAGGCAGGAAGTTCTCGGGCAGACATTGGGAGGTAGTTTGGCACGGATGTGTGAAGATGTAGTGCGAAACTTGGTCTCCGTTGTTGCATTCCTCCGATGATGCCTTCTGGTTGTGACAGACTTTCTGACCTTCTGTGCATACTGTTGTTGCTGTAGCACACACGTGGTTCTTGAGTTTGGAGCTCGTTTGGTGGTTTCTTTATGAGTGATGGGTAGCCAGGATGGTGTTTTCTGGTACCTCTGGGTGTTTGTCAGTGGTTGACTGTGAGAGGCCACTTTGTTCTGTGTTGTTGTAGAACAAGTGGTCGTCAAGTTCGTTATGAAGGTGTATCAGATGAATCGGTAGTCTTCCGTTCCATCGCCATCCTGTTCGTCATCCATGGCTACCTCATTTCCGATGAAAACTTTCAGTTGCCTCAGTAGTTGCTCCATGTCTTCTGAGGGTAAACTGTCTGGTTCTTGGGCATACTCAGTGCTGTGTTTAACTGTGTGGTGCCAAGGTGGGTTTCGTTGTTGAGTACCCACATGGAGTGCTTTTGGATGCCTTGGTTGATGGCCTTTGGATGTCCAGTTAGGTTTCCAGTGGTTTCCTTCTTGTGGGTTACTTGAGAAGCGTGGCTGGTCCCATGGCATTTCCATGCGGTTAGTGTGGTAGGTGTCATCGGCATGGGAGTCACGTTCTCTGTGCTCCTTACGAAGGACTGTGGTATTGTCATGCCACTGGGTGTCTTCCAGTGCAAGGCTTGTGTCTTGGCTGATGGAGTTTGACACTGTGGATGTTTTCAAACCTTTCTTTGAGTTCATCTTTTGTTTGATGTAGGCCTTGTGTGTCAGGTCACGTAGCTGTTGAATTGTCATTGTGCCTGGACAGGCCATGATGCCAAGATGATGACTCAATCCGGGGTGCAGGTTTCTCAGGAAGAGGGTTTTGAAGTTCACATCCTCTTCAAGTTCAGGTTTGTTATGTGCACCTAAGTAGGCTTGTCGAAAGCGGTGGTAGTAGGCTTGGGGAGTCTCTTGTCGACCTTGTTTGGTTTCCATAGCGATTAACACACCGTGTTCCGACTCTGGGCCTGTGAATTCTTTAATCAGTGTCTCACATAGCAGCTGGTAGTTTGACTTGACATGAGCAGGTTGTCTGTCTAGGAAGCTTCGTACCTCTGGACTGGATGTGGATCTGAGGAGGTAGAATCTGTCTCTGTCAGTCATATGTGGTCTCACCTCTAGGTGGAAGTTGATATCTCTGATGTAGGTCTGGATGTCGGGACCCTCTGTGGAGTTCGGGTTGAACTGAGTGATATTCTTCACCAGCTGGTTGAGATCTTTAAAGGTCATCCCCTGTGCAGCTTTGGAGTCTGCCTGGATGAGCTCTCTTCGTTTGTTAGCAGGGAAGAGTTCTGGGGTGAAGGCCGGTGACGTTTTGGGTTGTGGCCATTCACTTCTCCCGTTGTATGGCAGTTCTTGGATGAAGGACTCTGTTCTGCTCAGCAGGGGTGATGCTGAGGGAGGTCTCTCCCTTCTTGGCTCTGGTTTCTGTTGGAAAATGTGCTGGAGTTCATCTCTGACCGCGTAGAGCTCGTCGTTGGCGTCATCTCGCTGTTGGGTCAGATGGTCCATTTCAGCGCTGCACCTTTCCAGGTGGTCTTTCAGAGCATTCATTTCAGAGTTCTTATCTTTAATGTCAGCTTTGGCTTTCTCTAGCTGATGTTCAGCAGACTGGAGTTGGTTTACCAGGTGCTTTTGGACAGTCTTTAATTCTAGTTTGTCACGTTCAGTGACTGCAAGGGCTTCTTGGAGCTTGTCAACTTGTTTCTTTGTTTCTTGCTCCGCTTCGTCAGGCACTTTGAGTTTGTCTTGAGCTTTCGCTTTGAGCTGGTCTGTGCAGTGTTGAGTGTGCATCAGCTCTCTCAGGAACTCAGCGGTCTGACACTTGAAGTTGTCCTGGACTTTCACTTCCAGCTTGTCTATGCGGCTCTGGGCACGTGTCAGCTCCTCCTGAAGGTGGGTGATGTGCTTGTCGCTTAGTTTCAGCTGGGCTGTGAAGGCATTGCTTAAGGAACAGGTTATTTTGGTTAGTTCCACGTTGTTGTGGTTGTGGCTTGAATCATGTGTCAGGAATCTTCTCAGAATTATGATTATTATTAAAAATAATAACAGTTCAATTGTCTTTGGTGTGAGGCAGTCTGTAATGCCTCTGAGCCAGGCGTCCACGTCGTCCCTTTGGGCACTGGGGTTCGTCGTCCACGACATGTTGGCACGCTGGGAGAAGAGACTGACACAGACCTGTGTGGAATGTAAGCCTATATGTGGTTGAACAGCTAAGTGTCGTTTCAGTGACGATACACTAATAGTGAAATGTTGTAATGTCTACGTGTTGGTCTCAGTGTAGACAGGTAGGCTAGTGATGGGGAAACTTCGTCACTCAACTGAGTGAGGGAAAGAGAGAGAAAAAGGTTAAAACAAATCTCAATTTGTAAAGGGTTTTTTTTTTTTCAATGGGAGAAATATTTTTTATAAATATTTTCTATCAATGAAAAGCTGGTTTCAGCTCGTGATGTGAGGACTACGTCACTCAACTGAGTAAGGGAAAAAGAGAGAAAGAGGTTAAAGACCAATTTAAAAAAAAAAGAATAACAAGAAAGAAAATTCTCAACTAGGAGAGATATTTTTCTCGTAAATGCTTCCTATTAAAGAGAATCTGTTTCCAGAAAGTTAGACAATATTATTGTTTACGTTTACAACGAAAAATAATACAATAATAATGCTGATACCTCTTTTCTGAGTTTGACAGGATTGACACCACACACCGTCAGTTGGACCGCTTACAGCAGGGATGAAGGCGACGGTTGCTCAACACTTGTCTCTGTTAATTGATCTTGGATGAGATGTCAAATTGTAAATTGCGTACACAGATGCAGGGAGAGTACGGAGAACAGAGAGGGTTTGATTAAAAATCAAATACCTAATGATTTCTTTGGAAAGATTGTCTTTCTCTTTCTTTTGAATCAATTGATGGTTCTCTCAGGTGTATTCCCTACAAGTGCGAAGAATGGGATGGAATAAAGCAGGACAGCACAGGCAAGATGTGAGAAGGGAAGGAGGGAAGGAGATTGGATCCACAAATGGCTGGAGCCTTTGTCGAACTACGAGTATGGAATTGACAGTTGCCAAACAACTAAACATTCACAAATAAACTTTTGAAAGAGAGGGTTATCTCTGATTTATTTGAAACTCGTAGTGAGATACCAATGTCTCCTTTTGAGGATCAGGTGTGTCCCTTCCAAGCAAAAGGGAAGAGATAATGAAGATGAAAGAAAGTAATAATGATAGTGGACAAAATAAGAAAGAAAAATTAAATAAAGGGGTAAATGAATAAGTAGAATAGAATGGTTAAGTTTATAACCACAACTGAAATAAATGAGAAAAGGAGGATACAACGCAATAACAATAAGAAGCAAGTATGAGTCTAACAATATTTTGTAATAGGGAAAATGTTGGTGGAATAAGTTCTTAACTTTCAAAGTTTAAGACTTATTCGCCTGTGATTAGATCTAAAAGAGAAATTTAGAAATTATGAAATTAGATTTATTAAAAATAAATCGAGAAATCGTTAGAAATTACCTGTTAAGAGAAATAGGATTTAAATTTAAATTTAATAATTCCCTTAAAAAAAATCAAATTCGAACTTGACAATTAATAATCATAAACAAGCATTTTCTTTTTCAAGTAAAATGCAGGTAAAGGAATTAATAATTGCAAACGACTTCCTTTTCACGGAAAATATGGGTTAAGTAAGATATGGGAAAGGTCAATAAGCAAGAAGAAAAGACCAACAGGTGGAAAGTCAAGGTGTTTAAATGGTTAAATCACTTTAACGTTGTTCAAACAGACACTATTTAACCCTTGAGGTTAATACTACTGATAACCGTAAATAATGCTAAAGGCGTTAGCATATAGGCCTCACTGTAAACAACTGCTTTGGTTAGCTTGGCAAAGGGCTAGCTAGCTTAGCCACCAAAAGGGTTTGTTTACACTGTGGCTCTGATCATGCGAGAGGTCAGAGTTCCCCCGGAAGCGTTGGTTAAGACTTCCGTGTCACGATCGTAACTATGGCAACGAAACAAACGCTAGTGGGTAAACATGTGAATTGCAACAGTTAGGAAACAGTTACGCATGTTACATGAAATGTCGGCGCATTTCAACAATGTTCATAGAATATGCATGTACAGTAACAGTCGATCATATTCAAACTGTACCAAAAATACACCACTCGTAGCTTTAGCTGGTTTTACGATGTGGGGCTTCACTTAATTTGTTAAAAGTGATATTAACTTTAAGCAAGCGACAGCTTTGCGTTATAATAGATGGAACGATGGCGACGGCGGATCGTCTCTGTGCAAGTTTATCTGAGCACCCGAACAACAGGGTTCTTAACGTTAACTGTTGGTTAAGTTCCACGTCAAGCTTTACTTGAACACAATTTTAAAATGACTCTTATTCAATTACATTCGGACACACGCAGTGTTTACCCGAGAATTCATTGAACAGGCGCAAACATACAAGCAAACATAGACAAACAGCTGTTTATTACTAGGATTGCAATGGAACACGCATTGACAATCAGATAAATATAATGCCTCTATTATGTTTATCACGGACTGCAGTGGAACACGCACTGTGAATCGGATAAAAAATATATAACGTTAGATGAGGAACACGCTCATCGCTCTGTGAGGAGAATATTCGTTCTTATATAGTTATTTTAATTACTGCAGTATAATTTTGTTAAGCTCTCTGGCTGATACACACACATGTATAGCTTTTACAGACGCTGGAACACGCAGACGTCAGTAAGCTATAATCAAGGTATTTCAGAAATTGAGGAACACGCTCAATTCTCACCTTATTGTTGTGTGATATTTTATATCTTGGGTTATTTTACTGCAGTTGAAAAAATAACATATATGGAGGCAGAAAGACTAGATTAACAGCTCTTTCTGGGGTGCGTCTCTCAAGCAGCAGATTCATTCAAACAGGGCGCGCGCTGCGCGCTCTCCATCCGTCACACACAGACTTTCGCAGGTTCGGATCTCTCATCCGCACAATATGAAAAGATAAATTACTTGGTATATGCTTACAATTTAGGTTAAACTTCCCGCATTTTTCTCCACCATAAAATAATGTAGCGATTGTACGCACGTATAAATATAATTAATTATTATTCATAACGGATTATGATCAATAATTAATAATTGAATTATTTTCAGAATTTACTGTAGCAAAATCAATAGTATGATCAGTTTATCAGTTCATCCAATGAACGGAAAGCATAAACAATTATTAATTCTAGGAAATATAATATCTTCTTGGCCAAGAAAGACTAATTCCCAGCTAACAGCTAAATTAAGAAATAAATCAAGGGTCAAAGCATAGGTAACTTAGATCGAAGTTCAAGACAATAAATCGGTAAGCACATATCACAAGTAATGCTTCTCTTTTCAAATACAAACAATACTTTATTGATTATAAGCCTATGACTAACACACAAAACAAATATCTAACACAAACACACGCACACGCATTCATACA
Organism: Rhinichthys osculus; assembly: GCA_029959095.1. Lineage (NCBI taxonomy): Eukaryota > Metazoa > Chordata > Actinopteri > Cypriniformes > Leuciscidae > Rhinichthys > Rhinichthys osculus. Next base: position 1,442,593 of record JARWKJ010000021.1, on the reverse strand, counting down.
AGTCGAAGAAAGACAGAGAGTGAGGAAGAATGAGTTTTAGGAGTTAGATGGTGAGATCCCAAGTTTCTATGCACTTATAAGACACAACCTGAACGAAGCATCAATAATTAATTTCACCCTTTTATCGTTTCTTAGGCGGGTGATTCAATTTTATATTAAACACCAGTTAAGAGTCTGGAGGCGTTACTTGCTTGTCCTTTGCGTTGCTTTGGGGATTCTCCTTTTTGTCGTAAAGGGGGTTTCCCGGTCCGTTGCTTGGCTGATCTTCTCGTGTGCCTGGATAGACTTTGGACAGCCAGTCACGTGGTGTGTTGGCGCGGATGAATGAAAGTCTTTGAAGTTGAAAGCTGGTTTTGCAGTTGAAACGTTAAAACGAAACTTTGCAGCAGCACTTAACTTAGAACCGAGACTTTTAACGGAAAAGAAACAAACTAAGAAAAGAAAGGAAAGTGTGACGAGATGGCTTCAATTAAATCTGTTTTAACCCATATCTTGATTTGGGTCATTTGTCTCTGCGTCTACATGGTTATAACCATCGTCGGGCATCACAAGAGAGTTCAGAGAGCCACCAGAGAGCGAGTTCAGAGAGACTTCAGAGAGCGAGAGACAGATTCTGTGTCCGGGTCTAAGATTTTAAACTCAAAATGTTTGTCCCGCCTCCTGGAGGAATTTGGAATTCGGACAATAAGATGGTTATTTGAAAAGGGGGTCTTTTCTATCCCCCCCCCCCCCCTCATCGCGAATCATGTGTTCTCTGTGGCCTGCTTTACTCATCAGCTCGAAACAGAGGATTCAGTTTAGACATAATTTCCATTTTAAGAACATAAACATTTTTACACAGATTTCAATCAAGCCATCTTTTGAATTAAACACATACGAGCATAATGATAGGAAACACGACACTTTCATTCCAGTATCTCTAATATTTAAAACAATTACATGCATGACGTGTGATGTGATCTAAGCAGAATAGACACATACAGGGGTTGTAAACACAATATATAATTGTTATGTTACATGATTTTGATTCTGGGTCAGTCAAGAATTGTTCTGGGATGAGTTTTATTGGTATTTGATATGGAGGAAAGTCCTTATGTGTGTGTGTAAAGTTTCTGGGGTTTAAGAAAGACATTCCAGTCTGAGGTAATGATAGTTCCTGCTGAAATCTGTTCTTGTTCAGCATATCATGAGACCTTGGTTCTTAAAGAAAGGCTAGTCTGTTTAGGCGCAGGGGTCAGGTGACTCCTTGTTAGGGCCTCTTGTTTCAATTTCTGAACAGATCTGTTCTTGCCAGATTATAAAACATTGACAACGTCCTTCCTTTAGTTGAACAACAAAAGGTCTTCTTGGCTCATAGCCTCAGGGATAATTTGGAATATGCAGCCCCTTGTGTTTGGTTATGTCTGAAAGCTTCAATTGTGTTTGGTCCATTCTCAATGTTGCTACAGCCTTCTCGTCCTTTTGGACCCTCTGAGTTCAGGCTGCTCCTCCACACGTGAAGTCTCAGACATCGTAACCTCTGGTGTAATTTCACTTGTCTGCTGTCCAACACCATCATTTGAAGGTACAGAACTAGCTTGTTCAGGTGATGGCAATACATTAACATCTTCCAACGAAGTGTCCAACAACACAGATGTTTATTAAGGCAAGGTGGAGGCACTTGGAACTGGTCGCTGGGCAGGAGGTGTTTTATCGCCTCCGTCTGCTGGGCGAAGATCTTGACAGCGTCGCCGAAGAGGCCGGCCTGGGACATAGGGGAGTTTAGGAACCGAATTTTGTCGGCCTCCTGCATATCAGCCAGAGATGGTGTTCCTGGACTACAAGAGTAGACATCGCCCGACCCAGGGAACGCGCAGTGACTTTCATCGCCCTTAGTCGCGCTTCCTTACTGTGCACAGTTCCTGCATAACGCCTGGGGTTGGAACTAGGGATGTCCCGATCAGGTTTTTTTGCCCTCGAGTCCGAGTCATTTGATTTTGAGTATCTACCGATACCGAGTCCCGTCAGATACTTATATAATACATAAAAAAAAGAATAAAGAAGAGAGAAAAAACATGTCCAGGATGTTCCTTATTTTTTATTTAACTCACCTTATTTTAACATTCAACAACTCTGTTAACAAACAGAGCACTTCTGTGAGGTAGCTTGAACAATCAAGTAATAAATAACATAAAATCTTCACTTTTGAACTTTAGTGTAGTGTATAAAAAATAATGAGAATACACATTAGGGGTGTAACAGTTCACAAAATTTGCGGTTCGGTTCGATACGATACAGCAAAAAGAAAGAAATTCCAGAGAAATTTCCTATTTATTAAAAGAAAAACTATTTTTAAATAAGTTTGAGTTTTCCTACATCTTGAAACTTTCAGGTTTATAAATGGGGGTAATCTTTGAAAGATGTTTTGGTAATCACATTAAAAATAACATTTAAATATATATTTATATAATATTTGAGTTTTGAAGTGCAACATTAAATCCATGTTCATTCACGGCACATGTTTCTCCTGGTGTCCACGTCAGCGCTGTTTGATCTAATAGAGATCTACGGTTAATAACGGAGAAATGTGAACGCTTCTCACTAGATCTCGCAGCGATGTTATTACTTCAGTGGCGAACTCAAATGTTTTCTTCACTGGATCTCTCAGCACAGTGTCGCTTGATCTCGCGCTGCACAGATGTTGCTGGTCCGAACTGATAACGGTCCGTTAAGCACAATATAATGAGTAGCGCAGTTTCGTTCCGCTTTCATTACGTTTGCCATTTGATGTTGCGCAGCGTTGTGGTGATCGCGCCAGCGCGGATTTTGTCACCAGGAAAAATGGTCCTAGGAATCGTTCGGTTTGTATGCGTACCGAACCGGAAGCCTCGAACCGAAACGGTTCAATAATTACGAATACATGTACCGTTACACCCCTAATTTACATATATCCGAGTCCTGACCGGGAGGTAACGTCCGATTCCGATCGAGTCTGAAACCACGTGATCCGGCCCGTTTTCCGATCGCGTGTCGGATCGGGACATCCCTAGTTGGAACTACCCTTGTGCGATTCGATGAGCGCTTTGGTCTGGTAGACCTGCAGGAGCGTAAAGCTGTAAAGCCAAAACAATCTCTGTTACTTTAATTTCCTATTATCACTGTAAAGCTGCTTTGAAACAATCTATACTGTTAAAAGCGCTGTATAAATGAGGGTGACTTGACAACTGTATCGCTACCGACCGCTCCACTGGGGGGATCTCCACATAACCCTTGACCGATCCACCATCGAGGGTATTGAGGGGGAGGAGGAACTAGACTGGCTTTGGACAGATAAAGGTGTCCGTCCATGATCTGGTAACCTCCTCATGCACTTTTAGAAAGAAAGGCACTAGGGCAGGGAGCTGAGAACCAGCACGACCCGCCACAAGAAACTTGTTTAGTTAAATTCAAAGTGGATTGGTCTCTCAAGCGAGATGCCAATACGTCGGTTCACTAGACCGGACGTGAGGTCGGGATTGACCGACTGAAAGGGAACAAGATTGTTGAATGGTCGCCACAGAGAGAGAGGGACCCAAACAGAGGAGATTCAGTGTTTATTTTCCTCCAGCTCGCATCTCGCTCCGAAAACAGACACGCGCTTTCGAGTGGAAGTCTTGTGAAGGACAGTGGAGTTGACAGCAAATTAATTTAGAGCTTGTTACCGGCCAGCATTAATCACTGGCATGTTCGGATTTCTGTCTTCCAAACCGCAGAGAAAACACTCTAGCTGGTCAAGAAAGAAAACAGAGAGAGGACTCCCGCCTAATAGACGTCAGCGATGATGCCGCGCATTTTTCTGCATGTCAAGAAGACTGAGATTTGGAGACGCTCCAGGTCAAATTGTTATGAGTTGGTGGAGAATGCAGGAATGTATTTGGATGACGACCAAACCAAAAGAAATGTGTGTTTGAAAAACTTTTTGAAAATCATTTTCCAGAAGTGTCATTTTAATTAAAAATGTCATGTGGTGTAACCAAAGAATAACGTATTTTCCATAATCCTTGAATTCATGTTTGAGAACACTTCTTAATCGTTATTTTCTAAAATAAATGTAAATATATAACTCGAAAACACATTAAATACACGCACAAATATTCCACTAACTCCATATATATATGTGTAAAATATATTTATTTACATGACTTTTCCTATGGAAATAAACAAAAATCCCTTATATTTTAACCCTGAGTCAACTAATCCAGATTTAACCAAATTAAAGTCAGAATCTGATTACATTCAGATTCACTATTGTCTCACATGCAAATAAAGAACAAAACAATATAAACTATGACCTGAATGGTTTAGAGTAATAAGACCCCTGAATGAATTCTGCACACCTAAACAATGATACAATAAAAAGTATTTGATCTCATAAAAAAGGTTTTCACATTAATCATGGATTCGCTATATTTTTTTCCAGTATTATTTAGTATAAAAGTCAACAAAAGTTTCCTAACAAAAGTTTCAGATTTCAAAGTCTGTCTATTTTATAATGGAATTTAACAATAAATATCATTTTAACTGTTTTGATGTGGCGTGACTTATTGCTGTAACGGCTCAGTTCAAGCGGCTCTTGACTAAATTCCATTTCTTCCTTTTTGCTACTAGTTTCTAAATAATCATGACTGAAAATTAGAAGGGATGATAAAAGATATAGGACAACATACTAACGAATCATGTCTCATGTAATCGCTCAAACTGTGAAAGCTTGAGCGCAATTACATTTATCTCAGAAAAGTCATTCAATGACAATAAACTCAGTTAGAGAACTCGAGAGAGGAAAATTTTGCACTATATTACACATTCATTATATATATGTATTTTTATTTTTATGTATATCTGAACAAATCTATCAAGTTTTTATATCAGCCATTTAAATGTCAAAAACCCCTGAATTGGAATAAAAACAATTATAAAATTAGCATTATAACTTTATTATTATAAAACCTTCCTTGTGTGTAATTTAAGTGTTTGTATACAGATGTACCAGCTGACTCCCTGGAATAAATGCCGACCCATTATCTGAAAACCCATTACCAAGTGCTTGAATGGTCCTTCTGATACTGGTCTGTGGCCTATTGGTGTCGATGTTCCTTTCCTAACATTGTTCTTGACACAAATTCTTCACAAAAAATTGACTTTTAATTTAATTTCCCTTACGCAATGGTCAAAAACATGCTCATCTGGAATGTGAATATCCAAAAGTGTCGGTGCACCAAGTGGCCTACATTATGATCACATGCCTACGGGGTATTTTTGACTTTTCATACAGTAAGAGGGAGTGATTTCTTTTGAAAGTTAGTTGCCCTTCTTGACACCTGTGTGTTGCTGTAACCGGTTTCATCAAACCCGACTTTCAGTGAAGATTAAAGATGGAAACATACTCTACCTTGTCTGTGGACATCGTTATTTCCAAAGCCGGTGCTGGATAAACAAATAGCGTGTGTGCGACGGTAGGATGCGGTAGGCTAAATTATTTACGACAGCGGTAATGGACAATTCCACTTCCAACCTGTAGGGGGACCGCAGAGGAAAAGTGCTTTGGTGTTGCTTTAAATTCACATTGTTTTATCTCATTCTAATGAAACAGCCTGCAAGTGCTGAATTACTACTCATACAGGTCACTTTATCTGACTAATTAAAATTGTGGGGTAACGCAGCGCTGTTTTACTTGGTCAAAACAATCATACTATAAATACATTTGAGTATGTTGAAATTTGTTACTCTGTGCCTTCGCTCGGTGGCTGCTATGAGGCACTTGTTGCACATTGAAGTAAGCTAGATCAGTACTAGAATATCATATTAATAAAAGCTGGATGACGTGTTTCTAAGTGGCATGCAATTAATTAAAAATATATATTGTATGGTGGAGAAAATGCTGTGTTACTAATACTACAAATAAAGCTCTTTCTGATTATGCAGTGTTAGCCACTTTGTACAAACATGGTACTCGCGGTAAATCAATAAAACAAGGGATTCAAACACTGTCAGTCACACTTTAACCGTCTTGAGCTATATAAGAAATGGTTATTTTTTTGTTGATAAAGCTACCCATACCCAAACAGTTTCTCACCTGTCTAATGGAACACATTAAAGCATCTTTTGTGTTTCCATGGTTTCTATTATCGAGGTTAACCCTGATATGATGTTACTGACAGGCGGCGCAATGAGCCATTACACTGGTTAAAATTGAGGATTTCTCTGGATTTAAAAATTCTTGGAAACATTTGCGCATATATAGAACATTATTCTAGTGGTTTTGGGATATTTTAATCCAACAATCTTGCATATGTCTTTAACAACCTGGGATAGTCCTCATGCAAACCCTATAATGCAACCCTATAAATTATTTCCTCGATCCGCCTCTGGTGAGTCGCAGTGCTGCAGGTGCAGTGTCAGCGCCCCCTGGCTGTGGAGCTGCAGCAGTCGCACAAACTCTTCCGGCATCTTGTGCATGCGGCGGTTCGGGCGACTTAGGTCGTAATAATGGTACGGAATCGGCTGCTCCTGCAGGTCGCTGTCGAATGGCCAGAATCCGTAAACGTGAACATGCTCACACAGTTCCAGTGCAGTGCTGATTAAAAGGAATCCAGTGGAGAGGCGCACGACCCGCAGGCCACGCCCCTTCCAGAACCGGTCCAGTGTCCGCAGGTAAGAGGGGCTGAAGAACACCACCGGCTGCTGAGGTCTGATTGGCTGGAGGACTTTGAGCGTTTTGATTGACGCTGATGTGCAGAAGGTGTAGGCGAAGGCAGGAATAATGAGGGAAGCATTTCCGTACACACTGACCCGCTCCACCAACGGATCCGGATTCTTCTCCAGGTTTTTGTAACTACAGAAACACAGTATTTTAAAAAACGCTACTGACAGAACACTAGATGAACACATATGTATACACCAGGAAAATATGTCTCTGTTCCCCATTTGTCAGTCACTACTACGTTATGTCGACTAACAGATGAGGTGTCACTTGGGAGCCCCAATCATATCTGAGTTTTATAAAAACGGCCAATGGAATTGGTGACTGGAATTTACACGCCAAGCCACTCCCCCGTACATATGGGTATATAAGATGGCGGCCCACATCCACTCATTCAATGATCTCTCTAGACTGGTGAAAAGGGCGCATTCAGCGGTGTTTCGCCAGTGCATTGCAGTGCGAAGGATAAGCGCAGAGATTCTCCCAGGTCCTTTCAGTCAAAAAAGAGTCGTTTTTTCCTAAAAGAGCAAATCGGACGACGAGTGTCTTTTTAAAAATGCCTTTCTGTCTGTGCGGTGGACAATCTTGGATCTGCAAGTCTTAAAACGGGCCCTTCACAAGCTCCCGTTCAAGATGCTAATGCAGAAACTCATTCTCATGTTCGTATGTCCTCAAGATTGGTTCGTAGAAATTGACCAGAAGGACGCGTACATTCACGTCTCGATTCTACCTCGACACAGACCGATTCCTTAGTTTGCCTTCGAGGGTTGGGCATACTACAGTAGTACAAGGTCCTCCCCTTTGGTCTGTTCCTGTCTCCCTGCATGTTTACCAAAGTTGTAGAGGCTGCCCTTGCCCAGCTAAGGGAAGTGGGCATTCGCATTTTAAACTATCTGGACTACTGGCTCATTCTAGCTCACTCTCGAGATCTGTTGAGTGAACACAGGGACCTGGTGCTCAGGCACCTCAGCCATCTGGCGCTTCAGGTCAGCTGGGAAAAGATCAAGCTCTCCCCCATGCACAGTATCTTATTTCTCTGTATGGAGTTGGCGCTACTCACCATCGCTCAGTTGGAGTTGAAATGCCTGAATATACATTCAGGGGAAAACAGACGCTCCACTAAAATATTTTCAGAGGCTCATGGGGCTTATGGCATCCACAGCCTCAGTAGCGCTGCTCAGGTTGATGCATATGAGACCACTACAGCACTGGCTTCACAGCCAAGTCCTGAGATAGGCACTCCATGTTACTATCACACTGATCTGTCTGTTCAGCCCTTGGTCAGACTTTGCCATTCTACAGACCGGAGTACCCTTAGAACAAGTGTTCAGGCATGTTGTTGTCACAATGCCTCAAGAAACCGGCTGGGGCGCTGCATTTAATGGGCACACAGCCTCTGGCTTTTGAAAGGGACCTCAATTGCATTGGCATATCAACTGCCTAGAGTTGTTTGCAGTCCTTCTCACCCAGTGCTGGTTTCGGCCGTTGCTTCAGAGCAAGCACATGTTGGTCCGGACGGACAACACTGTGATGGTGGCGTATATCAACAGTCAAGGTGGTGGACGCTCACGTCACCTGTCACAACTCGCCCGCCATCTCCTCCTCCTCCGGAATTAGCAGTGTCTCATGTTGCTCCGCACTATTTATATTCTGGGCTAGCTCAATCGTGCATCCGACACGCTCTCATGACAGCTCACACTTCTGGGAGAATACAGACTCCATCCCCAGGTGGTCCAGCTGATCACAAGTCAATTCGGGGATGCACAGGCAGACCGATTTGCATCCAGGAATAATCCCATTGCCTGCTCTTTTACTCCCTGACCGAGGCACTCCTCAGCACAGACACACAGCTAGCCCTGGAGCCTATGCAAATATGTGTTTCCCCCAGTGAGCCTACTTGCACAGACACTGTGCAAGGTCAAGAAGGACAAGATCTTCAAGGTCTTGAAGATTGCGCCTTACTGTCTCACGTGATCCTAAGACCCCTGCCTGGATACACGCCCTTGTGGTAGAGCCCTTGTGTTGCTGTGTCCTGTTCGCGTCCTGTGTGTTAACGTGGAGAAGCTTCCGAAGCTCTGAGCAGCTCTTTTGGAGGACAGCAGAAGGGAAAGGCTGTCTCCAAGCAGAGGTTGGCTCACTTTAAAGGGGATGCATTGCTTTGGTGTACCAATTTCAAGGTGTGCCGTGCCCCCTCGGAGTGAATAGGCGTTGGTGCACGGTGCCTCTCTAGCAGACCTTTCCAGAGCTGTGGGCTGGGCGACACCTAACACCGTCACAAAATTCTCCAATCTCAGAGTTGAGCCGGTTTCTTCCTGTGTTTTGACACTCAATGTTGAACAATATTGTTGATCTGACTGTACTGACACTGCTGTATGAGAACTGAACTGAGCTGGACGATGACAATTTTTTGCAGGACTGCTTTATAAATGAAATGAACTAATTAAAAAATGGATGATCTTTACAATGGAACTGATTCAACACTAAACAGCCAAAATGCATAATTTTGACACTGTAAAGCTGCTTTGAAACAATATGTTTTGTATAAAGTGCTATATAAATAAAGGTGAATTGACTTGTTGGGTACAAACAAGTGATGTGCAGGAAGACTGGCTCTGTGTCTCCCCCTTTTATGCTCTTAATGCCAGTTCGTCAGCTGGCGAACCCTGGATAGTTCCTTCGAGCATCCGGCACCAGGGCCAGTACTTGAGATCCATGCCCATTTGGTCAGCCCCTGTACTGGCCTAGATTCCCCATATATTGTTTTTCCCCTTAGTAATCCCATAAGTGTATTCTCCACAGTACGGTTTACATGTTTACCCATGTTTTTCCCTGGGCAGATTCTGCTCTGCCCCAGGTCATTCTGTCCTTTCTCCACAGAGTTTTTTCCATATGTAGTACTGCCCCTGGGTCAGTCCATATGTTTATCTCTACCAGTTTCCTCCCGATGGGTAGGATGTGGCCTCCATAGTGTCTCTACTTATCTGGACTAGGTATGCTTCCCAAGCGTCAACTGCTCATTGCTAAAAAAAAGAAGTGAAAAATGGGAAGAGAGGAAGCTAAATGTCTAAGGAACAGTAGCTACGACCGTCTCCATTGTAAGCCCTGTCCCTCCCTGTTGGTTGGAAAACGATCACTGAGGGCTTACGTGGGGCGCTGTGTAGGTTACGACTTAAAGAGAGCCGTTGCCACAAGGGCACATTCAACTTGCCAGCATCTGCGTCTCCAACACTCGTAACAGAGTGGTTGTGGCGCGATTTCCACAGGGACCCTGTTTGTCAGTCGACATAATGGAGATAGGTAGTAATAGGTAGAGAACATCTTGGTAACTGACGTAACCCTCGTTCCTCGACAGAGGGAACGGAGATGTCCTCTTATGTCCCCCCTGCCATAACGCTGAACCACCCAGCTGAATGGCCTCCTCAGCAAAATCCTAAGAGTGATGCGATCCACCATCTTATTTACCCATATGTGGGGGGAATGGCTTGGCATGCAAATTCCACTCGCCGATTCCATTGGCCGTTTTTATAAAACTCAGAGGTGATTGGGGCTCCCAAGTGAGACCACATTTGTCAGTCGACATAACATCTCCCGTCTTTCTGTTTATTTGTTAGGCCTATCAATTTAGGACAAAGTTTTATATGCTGACATTAATAAACAAGTAACAATGAACAATATGTTTATAGCATTGAATAACCTTGTTTAATATTTCTACATACACAACTGTTGTTATTTAAAAAAAAAAAAAATAGTAGATGACGTGTGTGTGTGTGTGGATACTGACTCTCTATAAAGCTGACTGGGGTTGATGGTTATCAGATCCGTCTTCAGCCCAACATCACTGTCATTAACCGTTGCCAAATTAAACCTGAAAGAGAGAGAAAACATCATATTAATATTTACATTTATGCATTTGGCAGACGCTTTTATCCAAAGCGATTTACACTGCATTTCAAGGTACACATTTTACATTCTTATCAGTTCTCAGTTCTCATATTAACAGGAAGGATGGATGAATACTGATGGATGTGTTGTGGTCAGTGTGGGAGCAAAGAATGATGGGATGTGTTTACCGAATGACAAAGTCTGCATTGTCAATCTCACGTCCACAGCTGCTGTTTTTCAAAATCCCACCGCTGCCGACCACAGCACACCGACCCAGACGCCGACCGGACCAGGGGAAGTCCTGCACACACACACACACACACACACACTTGAATATCATACATCATATATATATATTAGGGGTGTGCAACGCAGGCAGTATTTGTATCTGTATTTGTTGAGGGTGGAAAAGTATTTGTATTTGTACTTGTATTCGAGTAAAATTCAAATTAGGCGTAAAATCCAGTTTTTTTTTTTTTGCATTACACTTCTAATTTACGTTATAGTGTAAGTATTCTTTAATTATATCCATTATAATAATTATGGATATGCAATATTCGTTGATGTTTTTCTATAAATCCAGCAACGAACATGTAACAAGTACGTCATTGAAAAGAAAATAACATAACAGCCATTACCTCATCCATGGTTAAACCAACAATGAATAAAATACCATTGTGTACATTATTAACCCCACCACCACCCGTCCTTGTTGGAGGATGCTGAACAGACAAAATAAGTAAGGGATAATGTAACTTATAGCGTTGATTATGAGCCCGACGCGAAGCGGAGGGGTCTTGAATAAGCTTGAAGGGGTTGTGTTCGTTATAACAACTGCCTCGCTATACATTATCCCGCTTATTACATGGCTACCTACCAAATAAAAAATCCATAATTTGACTCAAAATATTGATTTAAAAAGGAGTTTATTGATTTAAAAACGATTGTATTGCTTCCGCTAAAGACAATAGTCCGTTCCGTCTCTACGATTAGAATCCATGGCAACGCTCTGTTTTCCATGGCAACGTTGTGTTACTTAGCAGCGGTCTGTTATTAAGAAATAACAGACCGCATTCTGTTCCGCATTCTACAGTTTAACCCCGGTCATCACTCATTTAATTAATTTGTCATTTGAAGGTAGTGTTTTTCCTACTGCATGGAAAAAAGCTATTGTTACTCCTATTTTTAAATCTGGAGACCATTATAACGTTAGTAACTACAGACCCATAAGCATACTGCCAGTACTCTCAAAGGTTGCAGACAAGATTGTTTTTGAACAGCTGACATCCCATCTTAACACCATTGAGTTTGGCCTAGATTGTATGCAGTTTGGTTTCAGAGTAAATCATTCTACTGAAACAGCTACATTACATTTAATAGAGCAAATAAAATCTAAAGTTGACAAAGGAGGATTTGTTGGGGCTATATTTTTAGATCTATGTAAGACCTTTGATACCGTTAATAATACAGTTCTCCTTTCTAATTTGTCTACATTTCAATTTTCACCTGAAGCTTTGGCATGGGTATCCTCATACTTACTAAATAGAGAACAATGTGTAAAAATGAAAGGGGTTAAGTCCTGTGATCTGCATTATACAATGGGTGTACCCCAAGGATCAGTACTAGGTCCCTTACTATTTAGTTTGTATATTAATGATCTTCCGAAACAGTGTGAAGGGATACAAGTACAAATGTATGCTGATGATACTGTTATTTTTATACATGCGAAAACAGCAGAATTAGCGGCTGAGAAGTTAAAAGCTGCTACAGAAAAGATTACACAGTGGCTGGAACAGTCATGATGCCTAAACATCAGTAAAACAAAAGGAATTTTTTTTCTCTAAAACAAATGTTAAATCTCCTGATGTTGAGATTTTTATTAACGGTGAAAAGATAGAAATAGTTAATGAGCTCAATTATCTTGGTATAATATTGGACTCAAATCTCAGTTTTAAAAAACATGTAAAGAAAATGGTGAGGAATATTAAATATAATATGGCAAACTTTAGACAAATTAGACAATGGGCCCTATTTTAACGATCTGAAACGCAAGTGTCAAAGCGCAAAGCGCAAGTAACTTTGTGGGCGGATCCCGGCGCTGTTGCTATTTTCCCGGCGGGATAAATGCCTCTTGCGCCTGGCGCAAATCTAAAAGGGGTTGGTCTGAAGTAGCTTCATTATTCATAGGTGTGGTTTGTGTGTAACGTGGAATAAACCAATCAGAGCGTCGTCTCACATTCCCTTTAAGAGCAGGTGCGCATGTTGCATGGCGGATTGCTATTATAACGGCGGATTTACCAGGCGCGCGTCAGGAGCGGTTCACAGCCGAGGAGACCGACGTTCTTGTCAGGACCGTGAAAGACAGAGAAGTGACGTTGTATTGCGTGTTTTGCGTGCACCTGTAAACTATGGCATAAACCCTCATGCAGTAACACCCTCAGACGGCACTGTTTATTGACTGTCTGAAGTAGAATGCATGCAGAAATAACAAGAAATTCAACGTTCAAATCAGACTTATCTATCTATTTATCTCTCTATCTCTCTATCTCTCTATCTCTCTATCTATCTATCTATCTATCGTGGGTGGGTTTCTCCCATCCCCATACAAATCAGCGTCGGTTAAACAGGCGTGGGAGGAAAAAAACTAAATTTTCATGGACACCACAATGATTTCCCTCATGTGTTAATATTTTTCCTTGTTATAATGTATGATTTGCAAAAATAAAAACTGCTGCATCTGTGTTGATGAGAGAATCAAAGTGTATGCGCGTTGTGCACCCGCTACATTATGGCCAAGCATGCGCGCTTAAAATAGCATAATGAACAACGCGCAACGCGCCACTGACTTTAGACTAGTTTTTTTCTGGTCAGTGGCGCAATTGTTTTATAGAACAGCAAAATAGCATGAGGGAAAGTTTGCGCCGGAACACGCCTCCTCTTTGCGCTGAACCGCCCCGGGGAGCGCAAGTGTATTTCTTAGTTAACCGACGTGTGTCTGTGGAGGGAAAAGTCCGCTTTGCGCGGGTGCAAAATAGGAATGATACATGAGTCAGTGTACAAAGTCATTTGCGTCGGGTGCAAGATAGAGCCCAATGTCTTTCTTTTGATGTAGCTAAGGCTTTTATGCAAGCTACAATCTTTTCTCACATGTCTTACTGTTTGACATGTTGGGGTCAAGCGGGTGAACTGTTATTAAACCCTTAAAATCTCTATATAAACAGACATTACAAATTTTAGATAAAAAACCTAACCATTTTAATTTTTGTAGGATCATAGAGAAACATAATTTTCTAAACTTTGACAATTTTAGACTCTATTCAAGTTTGTGTATGGTTCATAAAATCCTAAACGGTCTGGCTCCTTCTGTATTACGTGACTTTATTAATCTTCGCTGTGAAACCTCTGTGAGATCTACCAGACAATCACTTATGAGTAATTGTCTGGTTCCTTTTCGTCGTTCCGCATTTGGACTATCATCTTCTGCAGTGAAAGCCACTAATCAGTGGAATGCCCTACCAGAGGACATAAAAGGGTGTAAAGCTCATGGTCTTTTTAAATTGAAGTTAAAATCTTTTTTTAAATTGAACCAATTATGTAACCATTGAGATTGTTGTAGTTAAATTGATTGACTGATTTATTTTAGGGCCGGGACTCGATTAAAAAAAAATTATCTAATTAATTAGAGGCTTTGTAATTAATTAATCGAAATTAATCGCATTTTAATTGCGTAAATATTTGACCTGAGAACAGTGAGAAGTAATTTTTTTCACATGGATTTTTAGTATACCATTGAATAATGACTGAATACATAAGCTTAAGCAACAAAATATTGTTTATTTTTGCTCAACCAAGTCCAGCAGACCAGTGCGATTTTTGCCATTAAGTATAGCAATAGCATATTGCTACACTACACTAATAGCAATAGCGAATTCCTTGTTGCATACCTTGCACACAACCA
>JARWKJ010000021.1:1270535-1423035 GCA_029959095.1 Rhinichthys osculus | reverse complement strand
GGATGAGGAACTGGCTGTTATAGGATAAGGCAGCGGGAAAGGGATGCTTATTTTTCCTTGTATGGATTTGTTTTGGTATTATCGTCACCAACCTATAGTCTCATGATATTCACTGTCTTTATTAATTGGACTGATTGCTGCTATAGGCTATGGTCTCTTCAGTTGATCAGGTCTGTGGTTGTGTGATTCTTGTGTTGTTGTGATGGTTTATGTTGTTTCGTTATTGTCTTTAATGTGTATTTTCTGGTAAACATTGGTTTCTTTCTCTGTTATTTTGAGTATGGTTTCGTTTGGTATGTTTGTTTATTTAGTAAATGTCAGGTTTCTTTCACCTCTATTTGGTTTATATCTAGTTTGGTGACAGAGCTCTGACATTCCCTGTGTGTCATGTGTTTGTGTTTAGTCTGGTTTGTTGTATCACAAGAACCTGAAAAACGTGGACAAAGAACCAGCACAGGACTGCAAACACAGGGAGACTAAATAACGAACAAGGCAGGTGGGGCAAATCAATCAATAATCAGGTAACAAGATGGGAGGGGCCAGAGAATTGAGAGCACATGTGCTCTCAATAGCTGGGTTTCAGTCACGTGATTATGATGACGCGCGAAATTCAGATGGAGGGCAGGGAGTGAAGAGCGCAATGGACGAGATGGAGGAAAGTCCGTACTGTACTACTTTACACGCTATTACAAGAGAAAGATGTAAACAAAAAATCAAACATATGTTGGACGTGATCCTTACGTTATGAAGAGGAGCGATTTTCAACTCAATTGAAAGATTTTCCTGCCATCGAGGCGGTAGATATCAGCAACTACCTCGTCTTACAGACATACTTTGACTTTACAAAGTTCGAAAACGTTACACAAACATAGCCACTTAAGTTGTATTCACTCACCTTTGACGAAGTGATCGCTGCACAAACGGGCATTTTCCCATTCGGCTCCTCCCGACCGCAGACGTAGGTTTGCAAGCCGTTTTGCCGGAGTTTTTCGGTCAATTTCTTGCATTTTCCCCCCTTATGAACAACAACTTTTGGTACACGATAAAAACTCCTCGTGGTTTGATCGATTTAAAGTAACCATAACCGACGCAAAACATAGGCATTTTGAGTTTGTTATAGTGCTTTCTAAATACAGCAAATCACTTCCTGCCCTCCTTTTGCATTTCGCGCCATGGCAACGCAGTGGCGTGACGTCATATGAAAACGAGCTATTGACCGTTCGCAGGCCCCTCCCACAAAACGGCCATTGTCCAATCATACATCATGGCAACCGTTACTATGTGAGCAGGTCCGTCAAACATTGACTCCAAGCAAGATGGTGAAGCAGTGCGCCCACGGCGTTTGTACATCGGACACTAGGAACCCCGAGAGATTATCTGGTGGAGTTGTGTTCTTTCCGTTTCCAAAGCCGAAAACACAACGTGAGCGGTGCCTACAATGGATAAAACAGTGTGGACGGCCCCACTCCCAGTTAAATGTGTCGAACAGGGTTAACTCGCGTGCAGCGTGCGTGAGACTGAGACACGTAGATTAGTCAAAGAAACATGGAGAAAGCAGATCAAGAGGATCCACAAAGGAATCACGTTTTCTAAAGGGTTGTTGTTTACATGATATTCTCAGGGGAAAATGAGCAGCAGTGAAGCACCCGTAGACTAACGTTACAGTTTAGAGGAGTGCACGTTCGCAACGGGGAAAGCATGAAGCTTACTTGACAACATCAGTTCATAATCAATATCGTAACGAATAGAAATAACCTTAAATAATATAACGTTATGGTTATCTGCATCTTTCCGTCTCTTATGTTTAGTTACTTTTTAAACACGAAAATCGAAAATAAAATACATGTACATTTCCCCCTTTTCTTCCCCTTTAAACTTTACAAAATATATTACAACAGAAGAATAAACATGATGT
Source organism: Rhinichthys osculus (assembly GCA_029959095.1). Classification (NCBI taxonomy): domain Eukaryota; kingdom Metazoa; phylum Chordata; class Actinopteri; order Cypriniformes; family Leuciscidae; genus Rhinichthys; species Rhinichthys osculus. The sequence continues at coordinate 1,421,120 of JARWKJ010000021.1, read as the reverse complement.
GAAAAAGATAGGAAAAACCACAAAATTTCATATAGTTATAATACACATATAATATTATTCCATTTTTTATTATATTCATCCAATTTATTTTTGCTTTCTGCTATTATCTTTTCTAAAAGAAGATGACACCTTATAACATTCTTAAAGTGACCTAAACACAAGCTTGAAGATGTTTTTGTTTTAAAAATAAACATTTTCCCTATTAATAAAATGGTATTTTTCTTTTTCTTTTGGTTTTTTCTTGTGTTAAATATCATTTTATTAATAGGGAAAATGTTTATTTTTAAAACAACAACCTGCTTGTTAAAGCGAATGTATATTACAATACCAATACAATAATGAATGGCTAGAACATGAACGCATGACTCACTCCCACAGTTGCTTTGCAGCATATTTTGATCTTAGAAACTTCAGCTCGTTTTTCATCCCGAAAGTGGATCAGCTGCCGGGTTTCCTCATGCGTCCCTGTGTGATACAGGACAGTATATGCACAGCACGTATCGATGTCTCAGGGGTGACCATACAACGTACTCTTTTTCGGGATCGCACAAAATGTCCGGGGGTTCGGCTTTTGCTTTCTGCCGTCGCTATTCATTATGTTTACATGCACAAGGTGTTGTTTTAATCGAAAACAAGTGATCGGTTGATGTGCGTTTTAGCATTGCTAATATTCCTGTGTTTTCGTCTCGGTCGGGATCCGTTTGAAGCTGAATGCATCACCTGCAAAGCTGGCACGTACGTGTCAGTGTCAAATAATGTACACATAATGAATGGCGTCTGTAGAAAGCAAAAGCAATGTTAGCATAGCCTAGCGTAGCAGACTAGGGATTTTTAAAAACGTTTAAAAACGTTTCAATTAACAACATAGTTGTTGGTGATGGCGCAGTGGATAAGACACATGCCTTTGGTTTGAGAGACCCGGGTTCAAATCAACTGAGACACCAATGTGTCCCTGAGCAAGACACTTAACCCCTAGTTGCTCCAGAGGCGTGCGACCTCTGACATATATAGCAATTTTAAGTCGCTTTGGATAAAAGCGTCAGCTAAAATATGTAAATGTAAATGTAAACATAGTTGCAAATATATATGTACATGACTGTGTAGAGCACAAAACAAGACTGTCATAATTTTTTAATCAATCATTTAAGCCGGAAATACTTACAATTATGAGACTCTCTGGATGGTATGCCCGCCATTGTTGCCGGTTGCGCAGTGCATTCTGGGTAGCCCTTGGTTTCAAGCAAGCTCGTGAAAATTCTTGGTTTTAGGGGTATCTACCCCTTCCCCTTAGCCCTACCCCTAGATCAAAATGAGAATTGGGATAGCCCTTACTCTCACGTGAACATGCAAAACTAAGGGGAAGGGGTAAGGGGAAGGGGTAAGACAGAGAATTGGGATTCAGCCTAAGTCTCCCTGTGTTTGCAGTCCTGTGCTGGTTCGTTGTCCACGGTTTCCATGTTCCTTGTGTATCCTGTTCCTACCCGTTTTTGTTCTCGTTTTCCCCCACGAGGGATTTTTGTTTGTAGTTTGTTTGTTTACTTACAGTTTTTCAGAATTGCTAAAACACTAAACCCCATTCTCTGAACCAAATTCTCATAAGCCTAAACCAATTTGTCGAATAAATCACCCTTTCTGTAAAACATTTAACAAGTTCAGGTAGTTAAAACACTGTTTGCAAATCTCATGCACTCTTTTTTCAAAACTCTAAACACATTTTCACTCAATAAAACACATTTCGCACAGTGATGCACTTAAGTTTCAAAATGCTTAAACACAGGTAGGCAAAAGTTAAACACAACTACAACACAGTTGTCATCATTTACACACAATGACTCAAAATAGTTTGCACTTATTTCTAATAATGTGGACAAACCAACTGTACATAATACAAGTCGGTTCAGAGTCCCAAAATTGACTCAAAATGTTGCACTGAATTTTGATACCAATAATGGATGGTAACAATATAAGAGGGAGAGAAGGAAGAGTATGTGCGTAAGAGGTGGTGAACAAGGAGGAAGGAGAAGAGGACTAGGAAGAGCAAGGTGTGGAGAATGTTGTCAAGGCTGGATCTGGCTTTAGGATTTTTCCCTTTGCCTGCAAAGATGATATTGTCTGTGATGTGGACAGAGTCCTTCGGACGGACCAACATGAAGACATGATGCTGAAGCAGAATCAATATCTCACTGTTCTTGATTCTGCAGTTGCACAAATCTTCTGAGTGACTATAACATGCTTTTCATTTAGAGTTTTTTACTGTAACCTTTTTGGCTTTTGCAGTTGGCCACTGTATTTTCACAGTATGCAAGAGCTGAATATACAGACATTCGATGGGCCTACTATACAATATCCATTACAATACTACACTTGCAGTGCATACAGAATACCATTTATTCACCTTTCTACTGTACGTTGTCATTACTATACTTTTTTACGTAATTGGGAAATTAGTTTACTTTGTTACAATATACTTTTTTCCTGTAACTGCATGCTTTGGATTCAGTGTTCTCCATTTTTTTATGTAGTATCTAATGAATGATATGTAGTGTTTATCATTTTGGCTCGCTGTGTGTATGATCTGAAAGCATTGTTTGATTTCGAGCACAGATAAAATGGTTTTGAGGCAATTGTTTGATTTTGCCAGAAGAGTCAGAGGTTCTTTGAATGTGGTTTGAAAATTTGGTTTTGTGTTTAAGGTTTTGAGAAAGTGAGTGATGGTTTCAAGAAATGTGTTTTAGCAATTCAGAAAAACTGTAATAAATCCCATTGTTTCTGCACTTGAGTCCTCGCATCTACACTCACCGGCCACTTTATTAGGTACCCCATGCTAGTAACGGGTTGGACCCCCTTTTGCCTTCAGAACTGCCTCAATTCTTCGTGGCATAGATTCAACAAGGTGCTGGAAGCATTCCTCAGGGAGTTTGGTCCATATTGACATGATGGCATCACACAGTTGCCGCAGATTTGTCGGCTGCACATCCATGATGCGAATCTCTCGTTCCACCACATCCCAAAGATGCTCTATTGGGTTGAGATCTGGTGACTGTGGAGGCCATTTTAGTACAGTGAACTCATTGTCATGTTCAAGAAACCAATTTGAAATGATTAGAGCTTTGTGACATGGTGGAAGTAGCCATCAGAGGATGGGTACATGGTGGCCATAAAGGGATGGACATGGTCAGAAACAATGCTCAGGTAGGCCGTGGCATTTAAACGATGCCCAATTGGCACTAAGGGGCCTAAAGTGTGCCAGGAAAACATCCCCCACACCATTACACCACCACCACCAGCCTGCACAGTGGTAACAAGGCATGATGGTTCCATGTTCTCATTCTGTTTACGCCAAATTCTGACTCTAACATCTGAATGTCTCAACAGAAATCGAGACTCATCAGACCAGGCAACATTTTTCCAGTCTTCAACTGTTCAATTTTGGTGAGCTCTTGCAAATTGTAGCCTCTTTTTCCTATTTGTAGTGGAGATGAGTGGTACCCGGTGGAGTCTTCTGCTGTTGTAGCCCATCCGCCTCAAGGTTGTGCGTGTTGTGGCTTCACAAATGCTTTGCTGCATACCTCGGTTGTAACGAGTGGTTATTTCAGTCACTGTTGCCCTTCTATCAGTTCGAACCAGTCTGGCCATTCTCCTCTGACCTCTGGCATCAACAAGGCATTTCCGCCCACAGAACTGCCGCTCACTGGATGTTTTTTCTTTTTCGGACCATTCTCTGTAAACCCTAGAGATGGTTGTGCGTGAAATCCCAGTAGATTAGCAGTTTCTGAAATACTCAGACCAGCCCTTCTGGCACCAACAATCATGCCACGTTCAAAGTCACTCAAATCAACTTTCTTCCCCATACTGATGCTCGGTTTGAACTGCAGGAGATTGTCTTGACCATGTCTACATGCCTAAATGCACTGAGTTGCCGCCATGTGATTGGCTGCTTAGAAATTAAGTGTTAACGAGCAGTTGGACAGGTGTACCTAATAAAGTGGCCGGTGAGTGTATATCTACCCATTTCGTGACAGTAAATTGATTTTGAATGTGCTCTTCTTTTGTTTTATTACTTTGCCTATTTGCATTGATGTTTGGTTTATTTCCTTTCCAACGTGGTTTCATTTAGTTTTTGTGTATCTTGCAGCAGCTGAGCGTTTCCTGGAAGCAGGCTGGTTTGGTGCTGCACAGGCTTCACTTTAACATGGGTTGTTATTGCAGTGTCTCTATTTCTAGTCAATATTTGCAGTGAATTGTGGCTGTGATTTTGATTTGTGGGATTTCTTTCTATGTGCTGGGTGCAGCCATACTAGCCTGTACTTCACAGAGGAAGCCTCAGCCCCTGCAGCGATGGTGAAATTTCTTTGTGTTTCTTTTTCTTTCAATTGGTTTCATGGTTTAACCATGTTCTCATTCAGAAAACACAAACACATAATATAATTAACTCAAGAGTAACTCAATGTTTACACATGGATAAATGTGTGCTCTTTAAAGGTGCTCTATGTAACTTTTAGCGGCCTCTAGTGGTGATGTTTCAGATTGCAACCAAATTTTACAAGAGCGCTCGTGCTTGAACTCATAGACAATACCGTCTATTACGCAAATATCTCGGCGAATACTAGACGGATTCGGCGAGCACCGAGCTCGTTGGGACCATCTAGTCGAGCTGAAAAGAACCATATAAGTTCCATAGTTTTTGGTGGTGTTTTCGCGGAGATATTAGCAGAAAACCATCGGGCGCGCTGCAAAATTGCGGACGCCGGTGACGTCACGATCTCAGAAGAAAATCGCTCGTATCTCTGGAACGCAAAGACCCAGAGAGCTCAAATTCGGGGGAGGAGGTCCCAGGGGAACCCTTGCAGAGTGGCGGGCCTCGGGGATGCCCCTTACCGGATCGCCGTTCGCTGGGACCCCCGATTTCGAACGGCTATAACTCGGGGAGCCGGGCGAGTTGGACCTCGGGGGTGGGCTCGTTCGAAAGGCCCCGTCCAGCACTACGAACGATTAGAGTCTTGGGAATATTGATCAAAGATTGACTGAGATATAAGCCGAAAAACGTGCGCCTTTAACCGGACGTAACTCCCTGACCGTCTACAATAGACTGTATATAAGGAGAGAGGCTCGGGAGCGCGCATGCACGTCACATCCATTGGATTTCGCGGTAAATCCGACCAGGAGACTTCACATAGAAATAGGAATACTGGCCTTCAGAGGTAATAGCAAAACTCGACAAGTGGATCATTTTAATGTGTGATTACAACCCCTTCACACACAGGCAATAAAAAAAGGATTCATTTTAGTAGAAAAGTTACATAGAGCACCTTTAAGTAGCAAAACTGATGACAGGATCTCAGGTTATTATAAATAGGTCATGTGCTTTGGAAAATGAATCCTGGTGGGCAGTGATGTAAAGGTGCCTGGAGAAGTGGGTATACTCTTAATTTATGCCCCCAATATTTTTTTTTAAGCATCCCAGCAAAGGATGAACACTCTGTGTTATAAACAGTGACATGTAAGACTAGTCTTGCATTATTATTGAATATGCAAGACTATAGAATATAGAATATAATGAATACAATAGAACATATAGAATCACTAATATTCTTGCATATCAGGGCCGTACGTTGGGTTTTCTAAATACCCAGGTCCCATAAATGATATTGCTAGGGGGTTGTTTATTTCTATTTACAGCATTCCTATTTACCACATTCCTTGTTGTTTATATATAATATAACTTACTCATAAACATATATTAGATATTGTCTAATATTGCCAATCAGATTAATCTGACATCGCTAGCTTTTATCTAAATCGTTATCACTAGCACAACACGCTAGTATTTCGCTAGCCTGTTAACCTGCCATTCGTGCTTGCCATCTTTTTTTTCTCCATCAGTCCATCAAACAACTGGTGAGTAGGATCAGTCAATAAATACGGTGAGTCATGTCTTCTCCAGTTATTGTCATTTGCACTGCCTGCTACATGTATAGTATAGCCTTCTCTGTCAGCGCTGAGGGCTTCACATGTGATAAATGCAGGGAGATAGTCAGGCTGACAGAGAACATTTCAGAACTAGACACACATCCAAACTCCAATCGAGGATAGTAAGAATGCAAGGGCTTTAGATACCGCTTTGGATGTGACTAGCTTAGGGAAGCTTCATCCTACCTAGTTCTGTGAATGCAAAGCGGGTGTGTCTTATCTGCAACGAAGCGATCCACAGACTCTTTTGAATGTCTTTCAGAACTTTTTAAATAAAAAGCTCTCAATTAATTTCAAAATAAAACATTGCTGCAAAAACGTTCTCATACTTTTATTTTGAAGGCAAAATCAATTAAGATGAAGTGATTGAGTAACTGTTGCTGTCATGACAGATTTATTTCAGAACCAGCCGCTATCAAAATAATCTGGCTGCGGGCGTGGCCCAGATATTATTGATGGCTGGTTTTGGCCCGCAGGCCGCCTGTTGCCGACCACTGTAATATAAGGTTCATAGACAATTGGAAAAGTTTTTGGGGCAGACCTGACCTGTTGAAAAGAGATTGAATTAATCCCTCCTGGGATGGTGCTGCTCTTCTCTCTAGTAATATGGCTCATAGCCTTAGAGCTGAAACATGACAATCTGGGGCTCAGGTCAGGAAGCAGACAGACTGGCTAAACCGACCGTATGCTAGCGGTCTCACGTAACTGAGGTCAGATAAATCCCATCAAATAGAGACTCTTTCACCTAGATATCATCACATAGAGACTGTGTCTGTTCCCCGAATTAGGAAATACAAAAAACTCCCAAACCCATTTAATACAGATGAACAAATTACCTTACTTCAAAAGCACTTATTGTTAATGATATGATTACATATTATAACCTAGATGTGCTGTGTTTAACAGAATCCTGGCTAAAACCAGGCGATTACATTACTTTAAATGAGTCCACCCCACAAGATTACTGTTATAAACATGAACCTCGTCTGAAAGGCAAAGGGGGAGGTGTTGCTGTAATTTAGAGTAATATCTTCAGAATTACTGAGAAGTCTAGTTTCAAATATAATTATTTTGAAGTGTTGGTGCTTAATGTAACACTATCTAGTGTAAATGATAAATCCCGTTTGAGATTTGTGCTGGCTACTGTATACAGGCCACCAGGGCACCATACAGACTTTATCAAAGAATTTGCTGACTTTCTATCAGAGTTAGTATTGGCTGCAGATAAAGTCCCAATTGTTGGTGATTTTAATATACATGTAGATAATGAAAAAGATGCATTGGGATTGGCATTTAGAGACATTCTTAAATCTATTGGAGTTAGACAACACGTGTCAGGACCTACTCATTGTCGTAATCATACTCTAGATCTAATATTATCACACAGAATCAATGTTGATGCTGTTGAAATTCTGCAGCAGAGCGATGACATCTTAGATCATTATCTAGTCTTGTGTAAATGTCATTTAGCCAAGGCTGCAAAGTCGACTCTGTGTTACAAATATGTTAGACCTATCACTTCTGCCACTAAAGATTGCTTTATTAATAATCTTCCTGATCAGTTACATCATCTCAGCATCCCAGATGTTACGGATGGAAAGGGAGTCAGACAGGTGGTAAGTGAAATAGTGTTTATTTACAGGTTGGAGATCCAGACAGAGATATGGTGAGCATGCAAGCAGACGATATTCAGGATGGAACTTAACTGAAGTATAACCAGAGTCTTTGTTTACAGATGCGGATGGAGAGTCACTGGGAACAGGGTGATGACCGGAGACTGGAGACTGAACATCCGTGTGAAGGTTAGCAGGTGATCGATGGATGGAACTCAGGTAGGTAGCGGGTAAGTTGCAGGTAAGTAGCGTGATAGTCTGTAGTGTCATGTAGAGACGAGACCAGACAATGAGTGTGTGAAGAGGATATTAAGTTGAATATATAGGGAGGTAAACTGATGAGGGGCAGGTGATGGTGATTAAAACTCAGGGGACTGTGAACGAGTGGGAGGAGTAAGTGAATGAGTGGGAGGAGTGAGTGAAGCTGGTGGAATCCTGACAGTACCCCCCTCCTTCGAGGTGGCTCTCGACGCCTGAGACGAGGGACGAAGACGGCGACGAGGTCTACCACGACCCCTGGGAGCGGGGCGATCAGGATGGTCGATGTGAAACTGAGTGAGGAGATCTGGATCCAGGATATCATCGCGAGGAACCCACGACCGTTCCTCTGGACCATAATCCTTCCAGTCAACCAGATATTCCAGCCAAGGACCTCGTCGCCGTGAGTCCATGATGGTGCGGACTCGGTAGATGGGCTCCTGCTCGACTGGAACCGGAGGAGAGGGTACGTCCTCTGGGACGGTTTCTGTGGGAGGAGAAGTGACAGGTTCAATGAAGGGCTTCAACAGTGACACATGAAAAGATGGTGAAATCCTGTATTGTGGAGGAAGGTCAAGTCTGTAGGTGACTTCGTTCAGCTGCCTCTGCACGGTGAAAGGACCGTTGTATTGAGGACTCAGCTTACAGCAGGGCAGGCGGAGGCGGATGTCCCTGGTAGAAAGCCACACCTTTTGTCCAGGCTGGTACTGCTGAGGTTCAACACGATGACGATCCGCTTGGTCCTTGTGCCTCCGCACTGCCTGCTGGAGGTGCACGTGAGCCGAGTCCCATACCCTCTCGCTCTGATGGAACCAGTAATCGACAGCTGGAACCTCAGAGGGCTCACCCGACCAAAGGAAGAGTGGATGTTGATAACCCCAAGCCCAGTGGTGGATTGCCGAAGGGAATTCTGGGCGTACTCCGCCCAGGGAAGGAACCGGCTCCAGCTGTCCTGGTACTTGTGGCAATAGGTCCTAAGATGTCGTCCGATCTCCTGGATCCTCCGCTCAGTCTGGCCGTTTGTCTGAGGGTGGTATCCAGAAAATAAACTGACAGTAACCCCGAGGAGTCTGAAGAAGGCTTGCCAAATCCTTGAAATGAACTGTGGACCTCTGTCCGACACTATATCCTCTGGGATGCCAAAGTTTTGAAACACATGATTGAAGAGGGCCTCTGCGGCCTCAAACGCAGTTGGAAGTCCAGGCAATGGGATCAGCTTGCAAGCCTTCGAAAAGCGATCCACAACAACGAGGACACAAGTGTGGTTACTGGATCTGGGAAGGTCCGTCATGAAATCAATTCCAAGGTGGGACCACGGTCGTTGTGGGATAGGAAGTGGCACGAGCTTGCCCTCTGGGAGTCTTCTGGGGGTGTTGGTAATGGCACAGACTGAGCATCCCCGAACGTACCTAGAAACATCCCGTGAGATGGACGGCCACCAGTACCAATTACTGAGGAGCGAGAGGGTACGCCTGCTACCTGGATGTCCAGAGCCCGGAGCGGTATGAGCTGAGTCCAGAAGGGTGGCACAAAGATGGAGAGGTACGAAGACACGCCCCTCTGGACCTCCCGGCGGAGCGGGATGTCGAAGGTTCTCCTGGGAAATCTGCTCGTTGATGTCCCAGATGATGGGGCTGATGATCATGGCTGGAGGGAGGATAGGTTCTGGAAGTGAATCTTCGGTTGAAGCATGATGAAGACAAGAGAGAACATCCGCTTTGCATTCTTGCTTCCAGGTCGGTATGACACAGTAAAATTAAAGCGGGTAAGGAAGAGAGCCCATCGAGCCTGACAGGGATTCAGCCTTTTCGGTTATAACCTCAAACTGGTGATTAGCTCCCTCCAGCCAATGCCTCCATTCCTCTAACGCAAGCTTGATGGCGAGCAGCTCCCGATTCCCAATATCATAGTTCCGCTCCGCCGGGGGACAGCTTCTTAGAATAGAAGGCACATGAATGGAGTTTGGGAGGATCACCCTGCCGCTGTGATGGAACTGCTCCAACTCCTGTTGAGGATGCATCCACCTCAACAACAAATGGTATATCTGGGTTAGAATGAACCAGGATGGGAGCAGTCGGGAAGGCTTCTTTCAGTTGTTGAAAAGCTAAGATGGCTTCAGGAGATAAGGACAGAGACTTGGGCCGGCCCTTTAGATACGAGGTCAAAGGAGAACTGATGTGACTGTAGTTATTGATGAATCTTCTATAGAAATTGGCAAATCCGAGAAACCGTTTAAGATCCTTCACAGTAGAGGGCAGGGGCCAGTTCCGGATATTTTCCACCTTCCTCTGGTCCATCTGCACTCCCTGTTGGTCTATGATGTAGCCCAGAAATTGCACAGTGGTGGTGTGAAACTTACATTTCTCCAGTTTCAGGTACAGTTTATGAGCTTTCAGTTTCTCCAAAACTAGAGTAACATGGCGCTGATGCTCAGCAAGAGATGAGGAGTAGATGAGAATATCGTCGATATGGACAACCACAAATCTGTTGAGATACTCTCCGAAGACCTCGTTCATGTAACCCTGGAAGACAGCTGGGGCGTTGGACAGTCCGAAGGGCATGACTCGATGCTCATAGTGACCTGAGGGCGTGACGAATGCCGTCTTCCATTCATCACCTCATCTAATGCTAATCAAGTTGTACGCACTGCGTAAATCGAACTTAGAAAAGATGCGGGCTCCACGCAGCTGCTCCAATGCTGCTTGGACCAGAGGAAGGGGATAACTAAACTTCACAGTTTGAGAGTTGAGATGACGATAATCAATGCACGGCCTCAAGCCTCCGTCCTTCTTAGCCACGAAAAAGAACCTGGAAGCGGCAGGAGATGTAGATGGTCGAATGAACTCCTGTTGAAGAGCCTCCTCCACATACTCCTCCATGGCCTTCTGCTCCGGGATGGACAGAGGATAGACGCGGCCTTTAGACAGGGTGGCTCCAGGTAGCAGGTCCATAGCGCAGTCCCATGGCCGGTGAGGTGGTAGTTTGGTCATCAACTGCTTGCTAAACACATCCTGGAACGCCCTATACTCAGCAGGAATCTCCACCTGGTGATGGACCTCCGGACTCTCAATGGACGTGGAACACACGGGAAACTCGGACTTTCCCACCAAAGATGAAGAAGAGGGGGCTTTCTGGACCTTCTCAACCGAAGCTAGACAGGAATGCGAGCAGCCTTCTCACCAGATAGCTTAGAAGAACTCGATATTGCAACAGAAACTTTGACTCTCTCTTTTCCAGCACTTTAGACACAGTTGCTCCTTTGCGCTTAAAGAAAATGAAAGAAAATAGTCCAATGCTGTGGTACAACAAGCACACTCAGGCACTTAAGAGAGCAGCCAGAAAAATGAAGCGAAGCTGGAAGAAAACTAAACTAGAGTTTTTTCACATTTCATTGATAGAGAGCACGATTGCGTACAGAGAGGCCAGAGAGGTCAGAGAAAACAAACAAAACCCTAGGTAATTTTTTAAAACAGTGTATTAAAACAGTATTTATAAACAGCGTCTAAATTAACGAGAGATAAAGCTTCAACCCACGACGTTTCCAAACAGCACAGCAGTAATGACTTTATGAACTTTACTTACAAGATTGATAATAGAGAAAAAATTATAACTATGGAACCGTCTAATACAGCATCGCATCAGACAGTGCATTGTAGTATCCCTGAGGAAAAATTCGATTCATTCATTGCTATAGGAGAGGAAGAATTGTCTAAACTCATTAAATCATCTAAATCGACAACATGTATGTTCGACCCTATACCGACTACGCTATTGAAAGAGATGCTTCCAGAGGTCATAGATCCTCTTCTTAATATCATTAATTCATCTTTGTCATTAGGATACGTACCAAAAACTTTTAACGTGGCTATTATTAAACCACAACTTGATCCTACAGAATTAGTTAATTCCAGGCCGATCTTGAACCTACCTTTTCTCTCAAAGATACTAGAAAAGGCAGTATCTTCACAACTATGTTCCTAATGATATCTGAGAGGATTTCCAGACAGGATTTAGACCGTACCATAGTACTGAGACCGCTCTCAGAGTCACAAATGATTTGCTCTTATCATCCGATCGTGGTTGTATCTCTCTATTAGTGTTACTCGATCTTAGTGCTGTATTTGATACTATTGACCACAACATTCTTTTAAATAGACTCGGAAATTATTTTGGCATTAGTGGAATTGCATTAGCATGGTTTAAATCATACTTATCTGACCGTTATCAGTTTGTAGCAGTAAATGAAGAGATGTCTTATCGATTACAAGTTCAGTATGGCGTACCACAAGGCTCAGTACTAGGACCGTTGCTGTTCCCTCTATACATGCTACCCTTAGGAGATATCATTAGAAAGCATGGCATTAGTTTTCACTGTTATCCCGATAATACTCAGCTCTCTATTTCTCCACGCCCTGTCGAAATGTATCAATTAAAAAAAAAATTTAACGGAATGCAAAGCTGTTATAAAAAACTGGATGACTAGTAATTTCCTACAACTTAATTCTGAAAAAACAGATTCTAATTATTGGACAAAAAACTTCCTCACATAATAACCTAGAATACTGTTTAACACTTGATGGCTGCTCAGTTAAGTCTTCGTTGTCGATTAGGAACCTGGGTATGCTCTTTGATAGCAATCTCTTATTTGAAAGTCACGTGTCTAGTATCTGTAAAACCGCATTCTTCCATCTTAAAAATATATCTAAATTACGACATATGCTTTCAATGACAAATGCGGACCAGTTAGTTCATGCGTTCATGACATCAAGGCTAGATTATTGAAATGCTGTCATGGTTAGGTCAGCCGGAACAGGGAACACTTCCCATAAATTCTGATGTACTCGTTGCATCATAAGAAGAATGATATCTACGGTAATATTAGTCTCTCTGTTTATTCCGAGGTTTACCGCAGTCCGCCGGATCCAGGCTGTATCCAGATCTGATGAAGGACCTGCGTCTGGACACACTCACTCTTACACACACACACACACACACACACACACACACACACACACACACACACACACACTCCAGATCTGCATCTAGACACGACGACAACGCAGTCCTGAAGTGTCACTAGTCCCTCCCTGTGAAGGACTCCTTCCCTTTACCTCTGTACAGATAAAACGTTGTCAAAATGATTCCAGTTCACATGGAAGCGACAAAAAGTTCTGTATTATGAATTAAGTCCAGACAAGTAATTTGGTGAGGTCAATTTGTAAAGAAAGACTACACGCCTGTGCACACACATGTGTGTGCACAGGCGTGTGTGCACACACACATGTGTGTGCATATATATATAACTCGCATACCTATAGACTGAACACATAATATGAATATGCACGTTGTCAGCGTTTTAACAGATTCGTGTTTTTGAAGTTTTCACGGAGATAACATTTTTCTAAATGTTTCCACGCTTGCACCTTGGAACCTATTTCAAGGTTTGCGTTCTCGAGCACCAAACACTGTTGTCGTGCGAGTGAGCGGGCCGGAGCGGTTTTCTGTTTGAACGGTGTTGTGTTAGCAGCCCCTAAGTTAATAACTAATGCTCATTGCGACGGAAGTGAATCAATCAAAACTAACTTTATCTGGACAATAACTTTATTCTAGAGCTGCTGTAAAGCCTAAACAATCTCTTTAACTTTACTTTCCTGTTATCCCTGTAAAGCTGCTGTGATCTCTCTCAAGGCAGTGCAGTAGTCCGTGTATTTACAGTGTGTCATATGAGGCCAAAGTTTGATTCTGACTAAAGATAATGTGTTTTTGACTAAAGTATTTGAATTTGAAGTGGAAGTTTGAGGTGTGTACAAACCAGAGATGCTCACAGGTCTCTGATCAAGAGTCCAAATCAAGTCTTTGAGCTAGAGTCCAAGTCAAGTCTCAAGTCTCTGAGCTGGAGTCCAAGTCAAGTCTCAAGTCTCTGAGCTGGAGTCCAAGTCAAGTCTCAAGTCTCTGAGCTAGAGTCCAAGTCAAGTCTCAAGTCTCTGAGCTAGAGTCCAAGTCAAGTCTCAAGTCTCTGAGCTAGAGTCCAAGTCAAGTCTCTGAGCTAGAGTCCAAATCAAGTCTTTGAGATAGAGTCCAAGTCAAGTCTCAAGTCTTTGAGCTAGAGTCCAAGTCAAGTCTCAAGTCTCTGAGCTAGAGTCCAAGTCAAGTCTGAAGTCTCTGAGCTAGAGTCCAAATCAAGTCTCAAGTCTCTGAGCTAGAGTCCAAGTCAAGTCTGAAGTCTCTGAGCTAGAGTCCAAATCAAGTCTCAAGTCTCTGAGCTGGAGTCCAAGTCAAGTCTCAAGTCTCTGAGCTGGAGTCCAAGTCAAGTCTCAAGTCTCTGAGCTGGAGTCCAAGTCAAGTCTCAAGTCTCTGAGCTAGAGTCCCAAGTCAAGTCTCAAGTCTCTGAGCTAGAGTCCAAGTCAAGTCTCAAGTCTCTTGTGGTTATAAGTGTTACATCACGTACAGCGACCCATCCAGGTTGCTTAGAACACTGCATAGCTTTATATAAGGAATTCAAAGCATCTATTATGTTAGGTCACACTTTATTTCGATAGTCCACTTTATACATTCTACTAACCATGTACATTTTCAACAACATGTCAACTAACTCTCATTAGAGTATTAGTAGACTGTAGTAGACTGTCAGGTTATGATATGGGTTCGGGTTTGGAGAACAAGTTGACTTGTAGTTGCCAAGTTACTTATAGTCAGTATAGAATATCTGTTGGGGAACCAACAAAATAAGATATTATAATATATATTATAATATATAATTAGCAGATATTAAGCAGACAGCCTACTAATACTCTAATGAGAGTTAGTTGACATGCAGCTGCAAAGTTACTTATAGTTAGTAGAATATCTGTTGGGGAACCAACAAAATAAGATATTATAATATATAATTATCTATCAAAATAAAGTGTTACCATATGTTATTATGACTCCTTTATCTATTAGCATACAGTATCAGCTTTGATTTTGGTATATAATCAGTGTTAACAGGCTATTGCAACATGACAAAAACACCAAGAATGCTTTACTTTTAGTTAATTTCTATATTTTGCCTTGTAGCTTGAACATACAGGCCATAAGACCGTCACATTTGACTCACGTCATAACCGTCATCACCAAATCTGAAACCGGCACACCCCTATACTCAAGCGAAAAAATGTGCGGAATCTCTCTCAGCCGCGTGCGGCTCGTGATTTCCCCGCCGCCATCACTTGCAGTTCCATGTAATGTGCACTGCCTATGCAGCTAATCATAGCTTATAAACTAAGTCAATACATCCCAGACTCTCAAACCAGTGTAACGTTATAACTAAATGAAACTGTAACGTTACATGATCTTAAAGGTGCTCTATGTAACTTTTCTACTAAAATGAATCCTTTTTTTATTGCCTGTGTGTGAAGGGGTTGTAATCACAGATTAAAATGATCCACTTGTCGAGTTTTGCTATTACCTCTGATGGCCAGTATTCCTATTTCTATGTGAAGTCTCCGGGTCGGATTTACCGCGAAATCCAATGAATGTGACGTGCATGCGCGCTCCCGAGCCTCTCTCCTTATATACAGTCTATTGTAGACGGTCAGGGAGTTACGTCCGGTTAAAGGCACACGTTTTTCGGCTTATATCTCAGTCAATCTTTATCTCAGTCAATCCCAACTGTCATTAAGTGTCTTTCGCTCAATAATGACATTTTGAATGCAAATATGACATTGTTTAAGATGTCTTTGTTATGACATCTTGACATAAACCATAACATCATAACCTTTCAGTGTCTTTGTCATGACAACTTGACATTAAATTAAGTTAAACTGTCATGTGGTTGGTTTTGACATTGGCTGTCATGAGGCATTATAACTGTGTCATGAATATTTTTCTTGACCTCAACTACAGTGGTACACATTAAATTTGTCATTAAAAAGTTATAATGGCTTCATGACAGCCAATGTCAAAACCAACCACCTGACAGTTTAATGTAATGTTAACCAATAAAGCTAAGTGGTTTCTTAAATTTGATAATTAATCTGCTATGTCATGTTTATGACAGGTTGTGTTGTCTTAGTAATGTCAAGTTGTCATGACAAAGACACTGACAGGTTATGATGTATTGGTTTGTGTCAAGGTGTCATAACAAAGACATCTCAAACAATGTCATATTTGCATTAAAAATGTCATAATTGAGCAAATGACACTTAATAACAGTTGTCATAAACATGCATAAAACTTCCTTCATATTCATGACATGTGTCATGTCATGATTATGAAGGTGTCATGTTAGTCTTATGCACACCCCTTCAAGTAAAGTGTTACCAACCTACCCATAACAGTGCGTGTTATATTGACGCTAAAGGGTGCCATGTGCGTCGTATTTAGACGAAATGTCATATGGCATCACCTATATGACGCCATAGGATGAGAATGCGTTGGAAGTACTTGGCTACAAATCAATTTTGTAATTATGTGTTTGAAAGAGTACAACGTGCTATTACTGTACATAGAATAGTGACATTTCTCCCATATAAAGTATTGCTGTTGTGGACTGTATTTCTACTGTACGAGTTAATTATGTGTTTTTGTTTTCTGAATAAGAGCATTCATTGTTAAACCTGTGGAAAATTATGACATTTTTGCAGAAAACATTGAGAAAATTGAAATGTGTGTGAAAACAGCTGATATGTGTTAAATGTTTAGAGAAAGAGGTCTTTGTTTCGAGAACTGAATGAATTGTTTGGGAAATTGGGACAATTAAACCAGTTATAGTGTTTTACCAATCAAGAAAAAGTGTAAAGCCAATGCTAATAGGGAACCTGCTAACATTAATGAGGCAATATGTAAAGTTTGCCTGATGAAGGTGGCAGCGTCCGGAGATATCACTTCTAATTCACACACACACACACACACACACAACACCACAAGAATGAGGCTGCCGTCTTATTTGTTTTGTTAATAAAAGTTCTATTTGATATAAGAGAGTTTGTCATTGTACTGTTTTGTTGTGTTTTTCATTAAGAAGAATAATGAACCCACTCCTGCCCCTGCATGGCCTCTAATTCAAAAGCGAATGTGCAAATGAGTGAGAAATTGTTATAATAAGTCTAACATTGTCAGAATAAGTTATGCGGAAAAGAGTGCATGAGATTTGCATATATCGTCTAACTGCCTGAACTGGTTTAAATGTTTTTGCAGAAAGAGTGATTTATTTAACAAATTGGTTTAGGCCTTGGTTTAGTGTCTTAGCAATTGCAAAAAAACTGTAATATCATGAATCTAAAACACCAAAAACTGTAAACCAGATTAAAAAAATTATGAATACACACACATTTGTTCATTCTGATTATAAGGAAAAATCTGCAGCGTTATACATCATGGATTTGATATAGTAAAATGTGTTCCTAAGATTTGAGAACACGATTCTCTTGATGAAACATTAAAAAAATATTTACAGTAAACATGAAACCGTTGCAACTCAATGCACCAGTAGTAAGTAAGAGAATTTTGTTTTTTTTGAAGTTATCTTACACTAACTAGATATGATAAAGGGAACTTTGTGCCAATTTTACAACTTGTGCAGACACAAAATCTGACGTAAAATACAGAATCTGCATCACTAGATATGCTTCTTACATCCTGATAGCAATCAATATATAAATGGTTTAAATATTAAAACATTTACATACATCTTATGTGGAAGTCACAGGACCAAAAAACGTTTGTCCGAATGCAGTGACAGACATCACACGTTATCAGTGTGTGTCGCGAGGCTATGTAGACAGACGTCAGTCACAGAGCGCCACAAACAAACAGCAGCCGCCTTTCACAGTTCCTGCTAAACTGAAACAACGAGCTCTAGCTGCGTTCACGCCATGTCGTAACCGTAATACAAGCTGGCAACCCGTGACGTTCTACCCGGACCTCTTCACGCTCTCAGACTGGGATTTATGCATTTCAGTGTCGACTCTATCAACGCTGAGATGAACCTGCAGCAGTCAGGTGGTACAATAGCTTTGCAGACTCTGCTCTGGCTGTGAGCGTTCCTGTGTTTGGACTTTGGAGGCTCTCTGAAGGGATGGTGTGATCTAATGCTGTTAAAGCTAATTGCTATTGCTAGCCTCTTCGAATCTACCTTCAACTTGAGTGTAAATTTAGAATATCGCAATATCAGTAATAAAACTAAGTTTCTGCAATCCGGCTCTTTTTCCCTCCATCATAAACGAGTGTGTGTGTCGAGCGTACGACAAAACACAGTAAACGCTGTCGTGTTCTCTTGCGTTCTGACGCTGGTGTTTTCGGGAACACACTCGTGTGTGTGAGATGCTTCTGGAGAGAATTAAACCCAATCATTCTGATCACACACTTCGACTCCGGCGTTTCAGAAACACCAAACCAACATTTGAGATGCTGTGATGCCATTGGTCCACTGGTTACTCCAGTTATCCAATCACAGCCGACGCTGAGGGACATCCAGGGATTTATTTGGAAAATGTGTTTCCATCACAATTTATCAGATAGTTGCATTCATACATTTTTTATGCACATTTTTATGCGCATCTTGACATTTCCAGCATTTGGGTTTTTTTTAAGCGATATCCCAAAATTTGCATAAAAACAGGTGGATGTATTTTTTTTTTCATATTGGTTATGTTGTGTGTGTTTAACAAGTGCAGTGCTGTGGAAAAGAATTTCCCCGGGGAACAACGAAGTTAATCAATCAATGTAAACAGAAACTCACAGACTTAAGAACAAACCATATTTGGGAGTTCCTGAAAAATGCTGTCTTTTACACAGTATCAAACTCAAAACTTCACTTCTTGGTCGAAGGACATAAAAAACGGAGGAATAAAGAAACGAAAGGAATGTGGAACTGAACGTACAAGTTGTTCCTGTAGCTCAAATAGCATGTTATCATGTCAAGAAAATACAACAGATTAACAAAATGTCAACCTTGAATGCTATGCAAATCACTTTTTGACGACCTGTCAAATGCATAAGCATGAATATGAAGACGTTAAAGACAAACCTGTTTAGCTCCCGCTCAGTTTGGTTTGATTTGTACGGGCAGCTCATGTAATCTGACAGCTCCTGCGTGAAGCTCTTGAGTTTTATACTGAGAGGGAAACAAAGGCATTTCATTCAATGGTCTGTTCTTTGAAATATCAGGATCGCTGGGTGATCTTCATTCTCACGCACCTTTTGGCGGGTTTGAGAACTGAAAACTTGCGTCTGAGTTTTGCGCAGCGCAGCTTCAAAAGCGCCTCTGTCATCGCATCTCTGAAAGAAGAAGAGCATATGTCATTGTTTTGTGGCTCATTAACTATTTCTAATGTCTCTAAATGACCAACATGATCAAAACTGCTGATAAACCTGTTGCACACAATCTACTTCATTCTAGTTCTGTCTTATGGGTTCCTTCTCACTCTTAAAAATAAAGGTTTCAGCAAATATACCTATTAAGATTTTAAGATGTTATAAACATTTTCCCCGCAGTAAACTGAAGGATTTATTTGAATAGAGTGAAACAGCTTTATCTCTGATTCAGTGGCGCTCAGTCCTCAGCTCTACTCTCCTGAACAACACATCTAAAACATTTCTATTCTGACTAAAATTATAATGACGTTTCCGTCTGAAATAATGACAATTAAATATCACTTGTGTCTTTCTTAGACTCCTCAGAAAACAAATTTACCAACTTCATGACGCCGTGCACAATCTCAGTGTCACCAATTAGAATAAAACTTATTCACACGCAAATCTTAAACTAGACTAGCCTACTTAAAAAACAGCAACACGGAGCCCGATTGGAGTTCGTTTACATAAAGTTTGCTGAATTATAATGAAATATCGAGATAAAAGCGCTCACCTGGACGAGTGTGTGTCATGTGTGTAGTAAATCAACACACACACACCCTGTAAGATGACCAGGACCATCAGCAGAGTGAAGACCCACTGGAGAGACGCCGATGCCATCAGAGACACGAATGTGTGTGTGTGTGTGTGTGTGTGTGTGTGTGTGTCGCCTCTCTCTCTCTCTCTCTCTCTCTCTCTCTCTCTCTCTCTCTCTCTCTCTCTCTCTCTCTCTCTCACACACACACACACACACACACACACACACACACACGTCCCCGCCCCTCTTAAACTCGCTCTTATCCTGTAAAATGGTCATAGGTTTTTAAACCCGATATTGACTTGTAATTTGCGTTGTGGAATTTTATCAGGGAAGATGCGATTTTTATTAGTAGTTTTATGTGTTTAGCTGTTTAGAAGAGCTTGAGTTGATCTTGTTTTATAATCTGTAGTATTCTCAAAAGGTGGAGAGCAGAAGCTTACATTCTGTAAAAAGCCTCTATTATTTCATGGCTTAGGTATTTAAAATTTATTTAAGATTAATTGAATTATAAGAATAATTGATAAAATAAATATAGAAAGACTGTAAACAAGCGTGTGAACGTAGAGCAGCAGTAGATCGCGTTTGAAAAACAATTAAAACTTAATAGTAGGGCTGCACGATTTGGGCAAAATGTCATATTGCGATTATTGAGGTCAATATTGCGATATGCGATATAATAAACAAATGGTTTCATGAGTCAACTTGCTTGGTTAAAGCAAAATGCACACACAGATTAGTGATAATTCTGAAATGTCTATTTCTCAACTCAAACTAGCAACAACAACTAAATGATTGATAACACCTGATCAATAAGCCATTGATGTCTGGATAAAAATTCATTTAATTTTAATTTAAGTGAACTTCAAACAATCCTCACATAAACCCATAATAAATGCCATATTTACCTGTGCTCTTCCTGTCTACAGGTAGGACATACAGAAATTGAATAAAGTTATCAAACAGTCTGCGCTGCATAAATTATATGGACTAAAATCCTATTTAAAGCTACACAAGTTCTTTGGTCAAGAGCAGTGAGTGTTTTTCTCTGTTCCCTTTGTTTTTTGATTAACTTTACTGACAGAAAGCATTATTGGATGCTGGCCCTTTAAGAGTTGCTGGCAGAGACGCGGATCTCACACGCGCCTTATTCTCTCAACTCTTTACGACCATCATAAAACTGCTCTTATGTTATGAAGACACTCGACAAATGATATTTTGGCAAAATTGTGTGTGTTATTGTTCGTTCACTTCAAGCGGAAAGAGAACTGTATTCTGGCGCTCGGTCTGTGCATGCGCATGAATCATGATACTGGCGCGCGTCCGTCTTTCAGTCAGGACATTCACAGGCAGCGCGCTCTCTTTGGACTTGTCTCGTTGAATGGTTTAAAGCATTCGCATGAATAAGAGCGGGATCATGTAACACTAGCCAAAGGATGACAAAAAATAACAGATGCTGCGTTAACAGCCCTAATTTGTTTATTATAACATCTACAAAGACAGCATCCATGCTTTTAATATGGAACTAGGCAAAGCTAGACAGACTTTCTTCTCGAATATTATAAACAGCAACTTAAACAACACACACACTCTTTTTGCTACTGTAGAGAGACTGACAAACCCCCCAAGCCAGATTCCCAGTGAAATGCTCTCAGACAGCAAGTGCAGTGAGTTTGCTTCTTTCTTCTCTGAGAAAATCAATAATATCAGAAAGGTGATCAGCTCATCCTTGAGTTGCTCTGGGGTCAAACAGATCAGACCACTACCTGAGAAAGTAGTTACTATGTCTGTTTTCGAAGAAATTGATGGCAAAATTTTGGAAGAAACCGTACAGCACCTTAAAACATCAACCTGCGCCCTTGACGCACTTCCCACATCTTTCTTCAAAAGTGTGTTAAACAGTTTAGAAGCAGATCTCCTAAAAGTGGTAAATGCCTCACTTCTCTCTGGGAATTTTCCAAACTCCCTGAAAACTGCAGTTGTCAAGCCCCTCCTGAAAAAGAGCAATCTGGATAAGACCATCTTAAGCAATTATAGACCGATCTCAAATCTTCCTTTCATAGGCAAAATCATTGAAAAAGTTGTCTTCAATCAGCTGAACAAATTCTTAATCTCGAATGGATACTTTGACAATTTTCAATCTGGTTTCCGATCGCATCACAGCACAGAGACAGCGCTCATAAAGATAATAAACGATATTGGCTTTATTATCAGCGAAATTATCAGTGCTGGTACTACTCGACCTCAGTGCTGCATTTGACACTGTCGATCACGACATACTTCTTGACAGGCTGGAAAACTGTGTCGGGCTTTCTGGGACAGTCCTAAAATGGTTCAGGTCATACTTAGAAGGGAGAGGTTATTATGTGAGTATAGGAGACCATAAGTCTGAGTGGACATCCATGACATGTGGAGTCCCTCAAGGCTCGATTCTTGCACACCTCCTATTCAACCTGTATATGCTCCCAATGAGCCAAATAATGAGAAAGAACCGAATCTCTTACCGCAGCTATGCAGACGACACACAGCTCTACTTAGCCCTAACGACTACAGCCCCATTGACTCCCTGTGCCAATGCATTGATGAAGTAAACAGTTGGATGTGCCAAAACTTTCTTCAGTTAAACAAAGACAAAACTGAAGTCATTGCGTTTGGAAACAAAGATGAAGTTCTCAAGGTGAATGCATACCTTGACGCTAGGGGTCTAACAACTAAAGATCAAGTCAGGAATCTTGGTGTGTCTCTAGAGTCAGATCTTAGTTTCAGTAGTCATGTCAAAGCAATATCTAAATCAGCATACTATCATCTGAAAAATATTGCAAGAATTAGATGCTTTGTTTCCAGTCAAGACTTAGAGAAACTTGTGCATGCTTTCATCACCAGCAGGGTGGATTATTGTAATGGACTCCTCACTGGCCTTCCTAAAAAGACCATAAGACAGTTGCAGCTCATACAGAACACTGCTGTCAGGATCCTGAGCAGAACCAGAAAATATGAACATATCACACCAGTCCTCATGTCTTTACACTGGCTCCCAGTTACATTTAGGATTGATTTTAAAGTATTATTACTGGTATATAAATCATTCAATGGCCTAGGACCTCCATATATTGCAGATATGCTCACTGAATATAAACCCAACAGATCACTCAGATCATTAGGATCACATCAGCTAGAAATACCAAGGGTTCACTCTAAGCATGGAGAGTCTGCTTTTAGCTATTATGCCAGCCGCAGCTGGAACCAGCTTCCAGAGGAGATCAGATGTGCTCCTACAGTAGTCACATTCAAATCCAGACTCAAAACACATCTGTTTAGCTATGCATTTACTGAATGAGCACTGTGCCACTGTCCGTCCGACTGTTTTTACTGTATTTTATTTTATTTTTTATTCTAAACTGTTTTAATTATTTCCTCCTATGTAAAGCACTTTGAATTACCATTGTGTATGAAATGTGCTATATAAATAAACTTGCCTTGCCTTGCCTATTTCATATAAAATCGCAGTATTTTGCGTCATATAATCGCATAGGCTTGACATCGCGATTGCGATATGATTAATCGTGCAGCACTACTTAATAGTAGACAAATGCTATAAAAAGAGAACGGAATGGAGGTACGCAGCAAGCTAACAGGCTTGATTAAAAGGACAGGAAAAAATGATGCATTAGTCCACAAGCATTCGCTGAAAACCACTGAGTACAGTGACTAAAAAACAATCTTTTACTGCTGCTGTTATTAACTGCCTTTAATTTAGTGCTTCACTTTGTAAACACCGTTTTAACTTAACCTATTTCTGCGGTAGCGCTATTTTAATCCATCACTTATGTTGCGAGCGAACTAATTGCGCAACCTGATGCTCGAGACAAAATACAGACATCCCAAGTCTCGCGGAAGTTCCGGAAGTCATCCGCAGATTGATATCTCCCTGATGCCCGCAAATTAGTTCAAACTCCCGGAATCTAGAGCGCGCCAGCAAGAGTGCGCATGCGAGACAGAAGACACTGTGCTCCAAACATAGACTGTAAAAAAGATCTCGGTCCCTGCGCGCACGGCAGATCGGCGAAGGGAGAGAGACCTTGGGTGTGTCTCAAGAAGCGCAGCGCATGTAAGACAGAGAGCATCATGATTGGCCTGTTTCAACCAATCACCAGTAAACGCACCCCGTGACATAAGCAGACCAACTAATCGATAATGACATTCGTTGTCAACTATTTTAATAATCGATTTTAATCGATTAACTCGATTAGTTGTTTATAAAATATAAAACGTATCTAATCTTGCAGCATGAACCGTTCCTTCTGAAACCTTCACCCAAGTATACTGTTTTAAAGAAAGGTTTTCAGTTCTCCATATATCATTTAACTCGAACTTCTTGATAATATTTGCCAAAACAGAGGAAGACTGATGGTGTGTTTCTTCATGATTTCTATCCATATTAAAATCTAAAGTACAATTAAAATCCCCTCCCATAATCACAATGTCAATGTTTAATGTTTTTAAAACCTCTTCGATTTTCTTAAAAAGAACACTTCTCTCAGATCCTTTATTATTTGCGTAAAAATTCACAAAAATCACATTGTACGTATTTAATTTAGCTTTTACAACTACTAAACGACCTGGCTCTACCTCATGTTCAGATATAATGTTAACCTTACAGCTTGGACTAAAGCATATAGCTACACCCGAACTGACATTAGAGCCATGACTAAGAATGTACTTTCCTTCCCACCATAGGCCCCATTCTACTTCGTTATTTTTATCACTGTGGGTTTCTTGAAGGAAAGTAACTCCAATTTTTTAACTTTTAAACATTCTGACAGCAAAGCCTGTTTTCTTCTATCTCTAAGGCCATTTACGTTTACAGTTTTTTTCGATCGCTAAACGACAGTGAGCACAACTGGAGCTCCATGTAGTCTAACTACAGTCTGCACAGCAGCAGTTCATGTGGACCAAACTCTAGTTCGTTTTTCAGTGCTTGAACACAGTTTTCAAAACTCTACACACTTATCCCATGACTTTAACCACAACATGCTCAACACTGTGGATTTACAGCACTTTGTTCAAATGCTAACACACTGCTTTCAAAACTGTGAACCATACATTCAAAACAGAATAGATTTCAGCTTTGTGCCTTTCAAACACTGCTGACTGCAATTTCAGCTGAAAGGCTAAGCAGGTGTATTGTTTTAGACTTGTTAGTGAACACACGCAAATATATATATATATATATATAGGTAGAGCTCAGAAAGACTAATTTTGGAAACGGAACAAGGAAGACGGGTTTGTGGAGGGAGACAAAGAAGACAACAAAGAGCTGTTATTTCAGATGAAATAAGGGCTACACTGATAGACCATGTCGTGAACTATGGTCTCTCATTGAGAGAGGCAGGGTTGAGGGTGCAACCCAATCTGCAAAGATCCACAGTGTCATCTGTAATGCGAATTGTCCATCGTACAAACAGGTGAGAGTTACATCCTTACAATAAATAAAAACATTACAGGAAATTGTTTTGTATTGCAATTACAGAATATTTACACAGATATAGAGGAAGGAATGTTATAGGTCAAAGGGCCACTGTGGAGGTTCCAGGCCAAAGGAGGGGAAATATCACCATGTGTGCTGCAACGGCCAATGATGGTTTGCTTCTCAACACACCACTCATTGGCTCATACAACACAGAAAGGCTTATAAGTTTTCTTAGAAGAGCTCTATGCTCAGCTAGTGTCAGCAGAACAAGGGGAGGCAGTAAGAAACCCCCAAGTTTTTGTCATAGTTTGCGATAACGTTGCTTTTTACCACTCTGCAGCTGTCACAGGTTTGCAGCACATCGCAGATTTATGATTTTGTACCTGCCTGAATATTCACCCTTCCTCAACCCAATAGAGGAGTTTTTCTCTGCCTGGAGGTGGAAAGTGTTTGATCATCACCCACATGACCAATGGCGCTTTTCCACTACACAGTACCAGCTCGCCTCGGCTCGGCTCGACTCGACTCGCCTTTGTTTGGTTTTCAACTGTGTAAAAGTTGTACCTGTACCTGCTTTCGGGTACTTTTTTTCGTACCACCTCCGGCGAGGTTCTAAGCGAGCTGAGGCGAGCTAAGCCGATACTAAAATGTGACGTGAAAACAATGCCGACTGCTGATTGGTCATAGAGAATCTGCGTCATCATTGCACGCGCCAGATGGAGTATCCAGAATAACCCCGCCATTTTTAAATAGTTTGGCCAGAGATAGTTACTAAACTTACTACTATTATTATGGCAACTCGGAAGAATACGCCGTGGTCAAACGAGGAGGTGCAGACATTCCTTTGTTTGGTTGCCGAAGAGAGGATCCAGCGAGAGCTTGATGGGACAATGAGGAACGAAATGCGTCGCTATGACGACCGGGTACTATTTGTGGCGGTACTTTCTGCAATGGAAAACGGAGCGAAAAGCGAGCCGAGTCGAGGCGAGCCAAGGCGAGTCGAGTCGAGTCGAGTCGAGTCGAGCTGGTACTGGTAATGGAAAAGCGCCACAAATGTCTCTTTTGGAAGCCATCCGTGCCGGATGTGAGGCCACGAGTCCAGAGGACTGCCAGGGATGGATAAGGCACTCCAGAAGGTTCTTCCCCAGGTGCATGGCAAGAGAGAACATTAGATGTGATGTTGACGAAAACCTGTGGCCTGATAGAGAGAGGCAGGATTAGCCCCTCAATTATTTGTTAGAATTACAGTATGTACTTTTAGTTTCTACCTTTTTTCTCATTACTGTAATTTCGTAAATTACAGTACTACAGACTATTGAAGCAAACTGCTAATTTTCATTTACCCTTAAAGAATTGTTATGTTCTAAAAATGTAAATAAATCATGTGAAAGAATGTCAATCTTTTCATTGAAGAAAATATTACTTTCTATGAAGTCACTGAAATTGTTCAAACTGTAAAGATGAAAAGTTAGAATTTTCTGTATTGGTGTTTGATGCTAGTGTTTTTACTCTCAGTGTGTTCTGAGTGACAGTGTGTGTTATCTCAGTGAGGGTTGTGTGTAGTGTTTGGCTGCACTGAGCCTGTTTTAAACCATGTGTTAAGAGTTGTGTTGCTTTGAGTGAGTTTTGCAGGTGATGTGAACTGTTTAGCGCAGGTGACTGTTGGTAGTGCAGACTGTAGTTAGAGTTTTGCACATGTAGCTCCAGTTGTGCTCACTGTCGTTTAGCGATCGAAAAAAACTGTAAAGAGGCTACTCGCAAAGGCTCCATGAAACAGAAAAGTAGGGAAAGACAGAAAAGAAAAACAAAAGGACAGACAAACAGCCATTACAATTATTTAATATATCCCCCAATTTCCTTCCCTACTCTTTTCCTTTGCCTTATCGCAGCTATATATTTCTTCAACCGAAAGCGTTTCTGTTGTGACAAAATGGAAATATTATACGTTTTCCACGACCACACAACTGAAGCAACGAACTTATCAGCATCCGGGAAAAAATCATCAACAATCACCTTTCTACCTTTAGTTTCATCCAGAAACTCATTAATCTCCTCCACAGTGTACAAGCCATCACCTACTTTCGGGCAATCAGATATATCAGAGCAACAATCGTCATCCTTATATCCATCATCATCCTGACTCATTGATAACTGCAGAAACCACATCTTGAACCGTAGTCACCCCCTTTAAGGCTATTTCACTACTACAACAAGGCCGCTCTTCTGGCAAAACCTCAGCAAATTTACTAGAATTTGCACTCACCTCATTTGCTGTATATGACCTTCTGAAACTTTCCCTGGTTCCCGATTTTGGTCAGCATGACTCTCCATTGCTGATTGATTCTGATCAACCTCACTCTCAGTTGTAACTTCATTTTCCGCATCCCGAGTCTCCTCTGGTCTATTTTTATGCGGACATCTTTTATACCCGATGTCACCACACTCAAAACATCGTAAGCTTTCAGTGCTCGCATATAACACATAGGAACTATCTCCTTCATTTACTCTAAACGACACATCTAGAGTTTTATCCTGCGAATTTAAAAACATGTGAACTTGTCGTCTAAATGAAAGAAAATGTTTTAAAGCTGGATTTTTACATCCCAAAGGTACCATCTTAACTGGACTAACCAATTTCCCAAAACGAGACAATTCTTTAACGATCGCTTCATTTTTAATAAACGGAGGGACGTTTGAAACGATCACTTTTGTAGCCGGTGCATATAGCGGGGTTGCCGCCACAAACATCCCCTTCACCCAAAGTCCATTCTCAATTATTTGATTAACAAGCTGTTCAGTCTTCAAAAAAACCACAACAGCTTTGTTCATACGCAAAGCCGAATTTATATTTCCATGACCAACTTGATCACCGACTACAATCAATACATCCTCAATCGAAGCGGTCGGCTCCGGTACACACCTAAACCCATTCCGGCGGGAAACCATCCTGGTTCCCCCCCGTGGGAGACGCCATACAGACGCCGAAGAGGCCGCAAAAAACCCTAAACTATCTTAACCCCCCAAAACAATAAGGAATAATGAAACACACTCCCAGTATGTTTCGAAGACAAAGAAAGAAAAAAAAGATAAAGATAAATCAATAAAGAAAAAAAATAAAGAAAACAATACATCATATTTAAAAACGCAACACGCTCTCCCACACGTGTCTCTCACACACGCACTCACTCCCATACATCCACTCAGAGAGAGAGAGAGAGAGAGAGAGAGAGAGAGACACAGACAGAGCTGGCTCCCACAAGAGGAGAGACTCTGCTCCCAGTGTGTAGAGAGAGAGAGAGAGAGACCTTTAACACACCTTTATTTATACTTACACTATATAGACATTCCTCATAAACATCTATTTTCCCAGATGTACATTGATAAATACACATATATACCCACTCACAAACTCATACATTCTCATAAACGTAGCAAAGCATTGAATAAAAAAATAAGCGACTTCTTATACTCTCAGCAGTATAACTAACTTGCTCCTTCACTCGCCTCATCGGAGTGAAGAGTCTCCCGCTCTCCTTCAAAATCTCTTCCAGAGATTATAAAAAAAAAAAATTATAAAACAAACAAAGACAAAACCAGTACAGTAAAAACAGTCGGACGGACAGTGGCACAGTGCTCATTCAGTAAATGCATAGCTAAACAGATGTGTTTTGAGTCTGGATTTGAAAGTGACTACTGTAGGAGCACATCTGATCTCCTCTGGAAGCTGGTTCCAGCTGCGGCTCATAATAGCTAAAATCAGACTCTCCATGCTTAGAGCGAACCCTTGGTATTTCTAGCTGATGTGATCCTAATGATCTGAGTGATCTGTTGGGTTTATATTCAGTGAGCATATCTGCAATATATTGAGGTCCTAGGCCATTGAATGATTTATATACCAGTAATAATACTTTAAAATCAATCTTAAATGTAACTGGGAGCCAGTGTAAAGACCTGAGGACTGGTGTGATATGTTCATATTTTCTGGTTCTGCTCAGCGTTCTGTATGAGCTGCAACTGTCTTATGGTCTTTTTAGGAAGGCCAGTGAGGAGTCCATTACAATAATCCACCCTGCTGGTGATGAAAGCATGCACAAGTTTCTCTAAGTTTTGACTGGAAACAAAGCATCTAATTCTTGCAATATTTTTCAGATGATAGTATGCTGATTTAGATATTGCTTTGACATGACTACTGAAACTAAGGTCTGACTCTAGAGACACACCAAGATTCCTGACTTGATCTTTAGTTGTTACACCCCTAGAGTCAAGGTATGCATTCACCTTGAGAACTTCTTTGTTTCCAAACACAATGCGAAAAAGAAAGAATGACACAGAGCCATTGACTCGGTGTCAAAACTCTAGCCGCATAACATGTAGATAAAATGTCACGCACTCTGCTAAGCAGCAATTGAAACCTGCTAATTCACTGGCTTGTCATGTTGCTGAAATAATGTACTAGCACACCTTATCTAGCATTATATATCGCTAGATTAATTACTTACATACTGTAACGTTAGTTACCGTTATATTAACGTTATCTTACTAGCTATTTATAACTTATAGAAAGAGTGCAACGTTATAAAGTTACATGTAGGCTATTGCAAAATACATAATGATTTGAGGACCAAGTTTGTAGTCAAAGTATGGGCAGGCCATAGTCAATGTAAAGCATATTATTGACGTTTAGTCCCTATTAGTGAATGTGCCATATAACTTTTTATCCGCTGTTATCGGTGGCCCTGTTTACTAGCCTGCGCGTTCACGACGGGCTCCGCTGTGGAGGACGAGCTGTGGAGGGAGGGCTGTAGCGCAGCAGAGAGCAAGGGGGTGGGACCTGGAAGTTGTGCTTGTTCAAATTTTCAGGCTAAGTCAACGTTTTCTCAAAACTCCCTACTGCAGCTTTAACTGAAGAAAGTTTTGGCACATCCAACTGTTGACATTGGCACAGGGGGTGCTTCTCAATATCCCTCCTCGTCTCCTCGCTCCTCCATCCTATGACCCGGAAACCAATCGAGCTCAGCCATCTTGAAGGACATCTCAATTCTCTAATTGCACCGCGAGGAGGCGAGGATCGAGGAGTGAGGAGCTTCCAGAGGAGCTATGAGCGAGGATACACAGGTGTACCCTTTGCGGAAGAGTTTTATCGACTAAACATGACGCACGTATCAATTCTCCTTCACATCTGTCACAATCATTTGAATTTATACTTTACTTTTGTATTTTACATAAACCACACAACTCACATATTTCAACTAGGTATCTTGCTTTATTATTATTTATTATGAATTTCTTAAATAAACAAACTTTAACAACATAAGGGCAGATCCTTTGAGCACTGCTGATGACGCAGTGAAGTGACGCTCGAGTGATAAGCTTTCATTCAATTCCTCCGTCCTCGTTTTTTTTCCTTGCAGCCTTCCCTCGCGTCCTACAGGGGGTGGAGCTGAGACGCGAGGAAAGGAAGCGAGGAAAGGAAACGAGGATGCACAAATAAGAAATGAGAAGCACCCAGGGAGTCAATGGGGCTGTAGTCGTTAGGGCTAAGTAGAGCTGTGTGTCGTCTGCATAGCTGTGGTAAGAGATTTGGTTCTTTCTCATTATTTGGCTCATTGGGAGCATATACAGGTTTAAAAGGAGTGGTGCAAGAATTGAGCCTTGAGGGACTCTTGAGTCATGGATGTCAACTCAGACTAAGTGGCTGCGTTCCAAACCGCATACTCACTGAGTAGGTACTTAATTTCAATGAGTACGTACTTAACGAGCTCTAAAAGAGTAGGTACTTTATAGCCAAATCTCATTGAGTATGAATGCGATCCGGACATCATCCGCCATGTTGACGTTATCATGTGACCTACGACGCGTTATCACAAGCGCAACAACTTAAAAAAGATGAACGACACGTTTCATTCATCTATCTGTAAATATCTTGATATTGATGAAACTTGCTCATTTTGTGGTATTGTTGAAGAAACAGCTGCCAATTTATTTTGTGAATACATTTAGGTTTGATTTAAGTTGTTATATTTTAAACCCTACTTACCACAGTTTTATCCTTATAACGATATATTTTTTTTAAGAAACCCCAAAATCGTCATCTCTTGAATATGTTGTTAATTTCTTTATTTTATACCCAAAAAGTTTCTCCTTTAAGTTTTCCTCTTTTCTTGATGAATTTATCTCTCGTTTCCTAGAACAGTTTTCCTCTGCGTTTGTAATGTCTGCACAAGGAGACGGGCCGCTGCTCGAAGACCTCTCCTTTGGAGAAAACTGTTGACTTTATACTCGAAAAATGTAAGTATCGCTCCTTACAAATTAATATTACCTCAGAATGAATGCATTGTTAGCCCACCCCAAAACTTAAACAAAAAAATATTAAATGCTGACCAATAGTTAATTATATTACTTTTTTTATATACTAAAAATGATATTTAATATAACAAGCAAAATGTAATTTGTTTTGTCATCTGAGTTATGCATGAATGTGAACATCTCAATTGTCAGTCAAGCAATGAATTAATGCATATATTAAATAATTATATTTTATATACTGACAACAATAAGAAACATGAATAAATGAGTAAAATAACAAATAAAAGTAACCATCACACAATAAACAAATGCATATACAATTCAACAACACATGAAACAAATCTTTATTCAAACTACAAGCATGTATTTACAGGCGCTGAACCCCACATACTGCCATCTCAACACAGCGGTTCCCATTCTGCGGCTTTACTCTGATGAATTCACCAGAGGTGACCGGGCCTTCGTGCCGGAGCTTGTTGCTGCGCTTCACAGTCTGAGGCAATAGGGGCCGGTGGAGAGATGGAGCGTCTCATCCATGGCACCGTTTCCAGGATTCAGCTCTGGGCTCCTCATCCTCAGTGCTCACACCAGTCTGAATAAAAACATGTTTAGTTACTTTATAAATTTGTTTATTTACAGCACATTTGTCTAATGTCAACAGTGTTGACAACAGTGAATTAACGTTATCCTATAATAATGCCACACATACATCACTCAGATGTCTTTTTCATGTTGTGATGTGCTCATCTGCAATATGCCAATACTTACAATATTTTCCTTTCAGATGTAAATAGACATTTTAAATAAGCGTGTTTAAGATGTATATGGTTATGTAAATCCACTTTAGAGACGTTACGTGTGCTTAGAGCTCCCCTGTTAGCTAGCTATACAAAACATGTTTTTACAGCAAAATCACAACTATACTATACTGTCTAACTACTTTACACCTTCAACAGTTAAAACGACTACTCTATAGTAGTTTAACACATAAGGAACCGTGTTTACTCACATTTGAAAACCCCCGGCGTCGCTGATCTCCGTGATGTTTGATAATGACGTATGCTCTCGCGTGGCCTCCTGGGATAGATGAGTATCCATCGGTTGAGCACTCAAAAATCTGGGCTGAAGCAGTAAGCCATCCGAGAACTTCTCGCCTACTCTTTTATGAATACTGATGTTTCGAACGTACTGCTTCCTTCACGTACTGTTTTCGCCTACTATATAGTAGGAAAGTAGGCATATTCGAACGCACTTAAAGGAGAACTCCGGCGCAAAATGAACCTTTGGTCTAATTACACATTGTTACCTAGTCAACCGTTATCTGAGATTTGTTTTCATGATTATCGAATGTAAATAGTTTTATCTCTACAAACAGTTTAGCCTATAAAGCTAGTATAACGCTAGTATATTGGGCATAGTGTAATGACAAATAAAAATCGCTTGTTAATACCACTAACAAGGCTCAAAATAGCCCCACACTAGCACGGTAGCATAATGAGGGTCCCTACCTTCAAACCGAAGCATTGAGAACTTTGTCAGTGTCCAGACAGTTTAATAAGAAGATATTTTAAACATACAGTCAACTTCGCGTATACAGGCAGGAGCCATCTTTGAAAAACAGTCTTTACCAGTCGATCTACGAACGCCGATCCAAGTGCGCTGGTGAGATGTGAACGAGCTATAAGTTGTGATAAGATGAGCGCGAACAGCAGGCTTGGATCGGCGTTCGTAGATCGACTGGTAGAGACTGTATTTCTTTTAACGTTTCCCTTAAGTATGCATGTTCAACTGTCGAAAGCTTTCTCTTGGTCAAGCGGAATCAATCCAATGT
Source organism: Rhinichthys osculus (assembly GCA_029959095.1). Lineage (NCBI taxonomy): Eukaryota > Metazoa > Chordata > Actinopteri > Cypriniformes > Leuciscidae > Rhinichthys > Rhinichthys osculus. Next base: position 1,387,800 of record JARWKJ010000021.1, on the reverse strand, counting down.
CACTATTTGATAACTTAGAGACATAATAAATTAGAGGTCGACCGATTCATCGGTTTTGCCGATTAATCGGCACCGATAGTTGTTTGGTGGAACTATCGTTATCGCCAAAAATCCACACCGATAGTTTTTCCGGGTTGCTTCCATTGCAAAAGACAGGTTAGAGCAGGAACACTCTCTGTAGCATGTACATGGAGGTGGAAAGTAACGAATTACATTTACTCGCGTTACGTAATTGAGTAGTTTTTTTGTGTACTTCTACTTTAAGTAGTTTTTAAAATCAGTACTTTTTCTTTTACTTAAGTACGTTTTGTTTGAAGTATTTTACTTCGCTACATTTGAAATCAAATCCGTTACTGAGTAAAAAAAAAATACAATAAAAAAAAATAAATAAAAAAAAAATCACACTCCGGAAACTACTGCATTGGTTGAAGGGCGGGAGAACAAACGCGCAAGAAAGGTGACGCAGACTCAGCTGAAGCTGAAAGCGCCCTCGAATTCTTATGAAGTGGATTATGGCCACATTGGCCAGTATGAAAATACTTTGTAGAAAAAAAGTGTGGTTGTCCTCGAGGATAGATATCCAATTTCCAAAAAATGTGGACGCAAAGTGGCTGCAAAAGGAGGATACATAGGACACACACCATCCCTCCTGCAAATAAAGGTAGTACGCTATGTCCCAATTAGTATAACTTAAGGCCGAATGACTTGTGATGCAGAGGGAATCCCGGAATCCAGTCATGAACATGGAATTTACAAAACGCACATGTCACGTAAAAACACGCAAAATAATGGATGGATGGATACATGGAAAGTAGAACTGTGCAATAAATCCAATCGCGACATGGTCTGTGAATATTTAAGCACAAAAATAATGCATGTAAATATAACCCTATTTGTTCTGCTGAGCTGCGCCGCTTTGTCTACTACATACTCAAGTACACGTGACGCTCATGGTGTTTACAGCGTCTCACAAACAATTTGAGGATATGAATACATGAACATTTGAGCCCGTTCTTATCCCAAGGCGTCATAAACTGACGCTTTTGACATTTCGTCTAAATCCAACGCACATGCCACCCTTTAGCGTCAATATGAGACACAGATATATATGGGCCAGAAGGCGCCTCCTAGTGGTCTAACCCTAACCCAGACCTAAAGCTACCCATAACTATATTGACGCTAAAGGGTGCCATGTGTGTTGGATTTAGACGAAATGTCAAAAGCGTCAGTTTATGATGCCTTGGGATGAGAATGCGTTGAACATTTCCAGAGCTGCTCTGAGAGAATGCCTAATGAGCATTTTCATAAAATTTAGAAAAACAAAACCATTGTCAAATACACTTTGAAACACTTTTTTACATTTTTGGTCTTCACAGGGCCGGCGCTCCGCACACGCACATCACGCGCTGCGCGTAGGGCACCAAGTGCTTGGGGGGACACCAAAAAATCTGGGTCGTGAAAAATCATCACAATAGGCTATTAGTATAAATAACAAATAAAATATGTCTAAAGCATGTTAATATACAAAAGCAATACAAAAGTAATATAGGCCTAGACCAAATTAGTCGAGAAAAAGGTGAATCTCCTGTGCCAGTCTCCCTCTGGTTTTAACGGGGGTCCGGGGGTTTCTCACCCGGAAAATTTTTAAACTTGGGCTGTTTAAGATGCAGTTAGTTTGTTTGAGAAGAAAAGGAAGACCGCTTAGATACGTTTTTTCGTTGTTGTTTTATGCGGATAATGCGCTCATTTTCAAGAGGTTCATAGGCCAAGGCCCAAGGGCGACATCTGTTGGTGAAACTGCAATTAGAAAAAAACAAAAAGAAAAAAAAACACAATCTCAGTGTTTGTATATTTTCATATTCACAGAGTTATCAAATTATTAGGGCTGGGAAAGATTAATCGCATCCAAAATAAAAGTTTGTGTCTACATGATATATGTGTGTGTACTGTGTATAATTATTTTGTATATATAAATACACACACATATGCACGTATATATTTAAGAAATATTTGCATGTATATACTGTATATATCATTTATATTATATATAAATTTAAATATTTTATATATAAATAACAAATATTTCTTAAATACATACATGCAAATGTGTATTTATATATATACAAAATAATTATACACAGTACACACACATATATCATTCATGTAGACACAAACTTTTATTTTGGATGCGATTAATCTTTTCCCAGCCCTACAAATTATGTACAGAATTATTATATTGTGCTTGATTAGACTAAGAAATTCTGAATGGTTGTTATTCCTTGGGTGGGTGGGTGGGGGGGCACCACCAAGCATTTGTGCTTAGGGCACCCGAATGGCTAGCGCCGGCCCTGGGTCTTCACTGCAACCCGTCAAAATAAAAGTTCGGTTTTACTAGGAGAAATTATGACAGAAACATATTACTATTCTACTTCTCAAAATAATAATAATAACAACAACAATAATACATTTTATTTAAACATTATTTAAAGGAATATATTTTTTGTCCATGGTTTAATTTAGTAAGTCAGTTTTTGCAGCGCTTCCCCAAAAAATAAAAGGGCAGAAGTTTAAATTTACATTTGATTACCACCGTTTTTGATAATATATTCGGATTAAATCATAAAAAGATAGGGATGTAACGATTCACTCGCAACCGGTTGAAAATCGATAAAAATGTGTGACGATTCAAGTCGGTTGAAATGTTAAACGAATCGCGATACACGTTTTAAACAGCAGGGCGCGTTTACTGACTGAACCAGAAACAGCGGCAGAAGCGCCTGACCTGGGCTACAGAGAAGCAGCACTGGACTGTTGCTCAGTTTTGCATGTCATTCGGAAATCAAGGTGCCAGAGTCTGGAGGAAGACTGGGGAGAAGGAAATACCCAAACGCCTGAAGTCCAGTGTCAAGTACCCACAGACAGTGATGGTCTGGGGTGCCATGTCAGCTGCTGGTGTTGGTCCACTGTGTTTTATCAAGGGCAGGGTCAATGCAGCTAGCTATCAGGAGATTTTGGAGCACTTCATGCTTCCATCTGCTGAAAAGCTTTATGGAGATGAAGATTTCATTTTTCAGCACGACCTGGCACCTGCTCACAGTGCCAAAACCACTGGTAAATGGTTTACTGACCATGGTATTACTGTGCTCAATTGGCCTGCCAACTCTCCTGACCTGAACCCCATAGAGAATCTGTGGGATATTGTGAAGAGAAAGTTGAGAGACGCAAGACCCAACACTCTGGAGGAGCTTAAGGCCGCTATCGAAGCATCCTGGGCCTCCATAACACCTCAGCAGTGCCACAGGCTGATTGCCTCCATGCCACGCCGCATTGAAGCAGTCATTTCTGCAAAAGGATTCCCGACCAAGTATTGACTATTGAGTGCATAACTGAACATAATTATTTGAAGGTTGCCTTTTTTTTTTTGTATTAAAAACACTTATTTTATTGGTCGGATGAAATATGCTAATTTTTTGAGACAGGAATTTTGGGTTCTCATGAGCTGTATGCCAAAATCATCAGTATTAAAACAATAAAAGACCTGAAATATTTCAGTTGGTATGCAATGAATCTAAAATATATGAAAGTTTCATTTTTATCATTAGATTATGGAAAATAATGAACTTTATCACAATATGCTCATTTTTTTAGAAGGACCTGTATAATTGTTTAAACTTTTCTTAATGCTCTTTTTATAATTTTATGAATTACTTTAAATCACAGTTTTAACCCAATACCGGCTTCTATATTTTAACATTACATCCTCAGCAAATGGATAATAAAATCATTAACACAATGACTTTCTTATTACTAATGATTTCTTATTACTAATGCCCCATGAAATGCTCTATTTACAGTTAATGGCTGATGGAATGACTCGCAATAAAGTTAACACGTGAGTGGGGTGATTATGGCCTATTCACACACATGCGCTTTAGTTTCACTTCTCTAACACTACACGCAACTATTTTAGGTTCCTAAACATCGCCTATCTCACATTTTTATGTAAATCATGGTATTTTTAAACACTAACTAGCCTACTCATTTTCACTCTTGCAGAAAGTTACGATCTTTTATCAGGATTGTTAAAATGATCGTCCGCCATTTTAGGTGCAAAAACTCCGAACCACCGTAACATTGAACATCTCAATATATTTCTCGCAAGAACTACAGTTTTATAAACACATATACTGTTGTGATTTACTAGAGGGTGAATTTTCATCAGCTTACCTGTATGAAAGTATGAAAAAGAAGACAGGTTAGAGCAGGAACACTCTCTGAAGCATACACTCGAACTCACTCATTACATACTGAGCGCTCTTTTACTCTAGCGTCAGCGACCAATCCCCAGCCTAGTGCAATGCTTAGTGCTCTCTATTGGTGAAGCTGAGTTTCACAACAATAACACTTTTTCTAAAAATACATCGCAATAGGCTATTATCATCAAATGTCACCGTAATTCTCTTATTATCAAAACTCCATTACCGAGATCAAAATTTAAAGGGGCAATATTTATCTGTCTTTTAAAGGGGCAATAAACACTCAGGGCTACACTTGCACGATGCAATGATCTGAAAAATCAACAGGAAAAATACAACAATTTTTAAAAAATACCAGCATGACCAATACCAACACCTGCCCAATCTTGCCAGAGATAAAACATTATCACGTGTATGTGCCCAAGTATATTGTCTTTTATCCTCATGATAAAACTTCCACACGTCACTTAACTCATGCTTATTTATTATTTGAATGAGACGTTTTCTTGACGGCATATGGGGTTCAATATGATTTCTGTCACAATTACTCACTGTACAATTATAATCTCCTTCCAGAAATAAATAATCATCATTAGAAACATCTTGTAAAACAACATCCTATCAATTGTTGAGTTGGGGACATACACACAAATAAAAACAAAATTATAATTCTCCACTTGTGCTCTCCCTTTTAAAAGTCTACCCTTCAAAAACTCTTTAACTTGATATGAACTTGGATTAAATGTTTTTGCAAATAATATTGCTACTCCCCCACTTAACGTGGTGTTGTGACTGAAAAAAGATAAGCCTTCCCATTCCTTCATCCAATCATTAACATTGTTCACGTCACTATGTGTTTCCTGAATCAAAGTGACATCTATTTTTTTCTGCTTGATAATTTCATACAGCTCAGCTCTTTTTCTGTAATCTCTAGCACCATTAACATTCAAGGAGGCAATCCGCACTTCAGCCATACTAAAATAAATAAACAAAACCAGATTACTAATGTCCTTAGTCTTCATTTTCATTTAAATCCGTGCCAACTTTCCTCACAATCTTTTTCAAACGATAAACCTCCCTGTTTGAAAGGCACCCATCTGCTAAGACTTTTGGCTTTGTCATTGAACTGCGTTAGATCAGGGAAACAATCCTTTACAATCACACCTCTTTTGTTTTTTGTGGTATTAAGGAAACGTTTAACATCATAGCTTCTGCTTATAGCTTCAGTCTGTGACAACACTGTACTTGAGTCAGACATCTCACTTCCACTTTCTGACTCTTTCTGATCCTCAAACAACTATCCTTACTTAAAACACTATCCTTCTTCTAGCACTGCATTCTTATCGGGACATGAACGTATTAAGTGGCCCGATTTACCACATCCAAAGCACTTCATTTTGTCAGTAGTAACAAACACGACATATTCAAAATCGTCCAAAAGGACATTTAGAGCCAAGTCCAATACTGCATCATCTTTGATGATCATGAACGCGAATCTCCTGAATGAAACGATATGTTTCAATAAAGGAGATTCGCACCCGATCGTAATCTTTTTGATCGACGAAACCAACTTCCCATAACGTGATAGTGCTCGTTTCAAAATATCATCACTGAGAAACGGAGGGATGTTTGATATTGTGATCTTTTTTGGCACAGCGCGGATGAACACAGTGTTTTAGGAGAGTGTGTGTGTGTCAGTCACCGCCGGTGTGGATACTGTCATTCAGAATCATAGATTATTCTTTTTGGAAGTATGACCAACATAATAATTTCCCCCGGAAAATGTCATCTGAACAAGTAACATCCACTTTTGTTCTGACCAACTAAGGGAAAAAAAGCATTGCAGTAAATCGTGCTGATTAAATCTAACGATCGCTTATCATACCACGTAAAACCGTGCAAATTATACTTTGTTCTCAAATTGTTCATGTTCAACATCAGCATTGTGTGACTACATGTAATGCACTTCTAATATTTATCTTTGTTTTCGCATGGGCCGGTTGCTGTCTGCAACCATGGAGGGGAGTTTCACCAGGCTCCACCACCATGCCCATTCAAAGATCACAGTCTCCAGCCACACCTGTTCCTCATCTCTACACTCATTACCCCTATATACACACACACATTCCTCTCCTTCATTGTCTGGTCTCCAATTTGGAAAAGGGACTTACACTACTTACCTTACCTCCTATCGCTAAAATCTCCAGTGGATTCCTGTTCTCCTCCTGTGTTCCCTCGTGTTCTCCAGCGTCTCCTTGATCCATCCTCTACCTCTAAATGATCCTGGTATTCAGATAAGACTGTTGTTCATCTTCAAAGTCATATCTTTGCTACCTATACAACCTATAGCCTTTACTTTCATTTTGTGTTTGTTTATTTTGACATTAAAGTTTCGTTGAACGTTCGCCTGTTTCCACCTCCTTATTTTCTGAACTTTAAACCTTGTTACAATGCGTTTGTCACTGGTGCGGGCCAGGGCGGACTCGGATGACCAGCCACCCCTGACCTAGACACCACCGTGAGGAGCCGACACCACGAGTACGCAGCAGATGGACAACAAGACCAGAGGTAATTTCAAAGGAATAACAATCTTTATTGAACACAATATATCAATGAGCATCGACGTGATAGACTTCAGTGTCCTCCAGATCTGCTTCGGCTACGAGTGGGTACTCATCGAACGTCCAGTTTCGCCCAGACGGCGACTTCACCAATGATACGGCTCACTTCAGGACTCGGACAGTAAGTGTCAATTCCTCCTCAGCACACTCCAAAACACATAGCTTCCCCAACAGTCAGATTTACATTCACTGCATCCTCTTCAAGCTTTTCGAATATTCGTAAGATGAAACCAATTCACTTATCTTTCTCTCTCCCTTCACAGCGCAGATTCAATCGATAAATCAGTCCAGCAGATTCCCACAGACGAACTCTGATCCAGCAGACTTCAATGGGCGGCTTCCACACCCAGACAGCTTCCCAGAATAAGCTTGTGCCCAAAACTGCTCAGAGAAAACCAGAACCGCAGAAAAACCCCCGAAACCTCTCTGAATAGCCCTTTTATCTATGGCTCTTGAAGCAGGAAGCCTGTGTGAACGCCGCTCCTCTCTCTCTCGCACCTGCAGTGCATTAGCGCTAATCAGGCCGGACAATGATTCTGCCACACCCGGAACCGGAGTGGGATGTGTCGCACACAAATTGTTCCCTCGGGAAACAGCGTTTTTGTCACCCGTGACGCGTTTCTATGTCAATACTATCAACGCCGAAATCAAACTACAGCACTTAGGTGGTACAAGTCCGAGCTGTGTAAGTTGTTTACGTTCATTATTATTGGTTTTGTTATGTGCTTTGAGACATGAAGTAATTTAACGCTGTCTCTCGCATCTCTTTGCAGAATCTGCTCTGGCTGTGTGTGTTCTTGTTTTTTGAAGGAGGTGTGGCTTTGGAGCAGCGTTTCCATCCCATGTGTTCAAGAGAACAAGACCGTCACTTCCAGGGAAATTGGTACAAAATTTCAGTAATAATATGCAAGTTACTACAATCAGGCTCTTTTTCCCTCCATCATAAGTTGAGACTCAGAGCATAAGAAAAAACACAGTAAACACTGTCGTGTTCTCTTGCGTTCGGATGCTGGTGTTCGGGAACACACTCGTGTGTGTGAGACGCTTCTGGAGGGAATTAAACCAAACCATTCTGATCACACACTTCGACTCTGGTGTTTCAGAAACACCAAACCAACATTTGAGATGCTCCGATGCCATTGGTCCACTGGTTAGTCCAGTTATCCAATCACAGCCGAGGGATTTATTCGGAAAATGTGTATCCATCACAGTTTATCAGATAAAAAAAATTATCCGCCTCAATTGCGTGAATATGGATTTTTATATTTGGGAGTTCCTGAAAACTCTGTCTGTACACAGGTTCAAACTCTCCTATTCTAAAATACCAAATGTTTCATGAGGCGATTTCTTTTAATTGCTGAAGTTTCACATAACAAGGGGACTTATATTTTTATAATTATATATTTGCACTGGTTTTGCTCAACAAAACCAGACACCCTAGGCCGTAGGTCGATGATCGACTTTGTGGTCGTTTCATCTGACCTGCGGCCGTATGTCCTGGACACTCAGGTGAAGAGAGGGGCCTGGTTGGCTTGTGGGACTCCTGAGGCAGCTGACGGGTATCGGCAGGCCAAGCGGACTGCAGCCCGGGTGGTTGTGGAGGCAAAAACTCGGGCCTGGGAGGAGTTCGGTGAGGCCATGGAGAAGGACTATCGGCTGGCCTCAAGGAGATTCTGGCAAACTGTCCGGCGCCTCAGGAGAGGGAAGCAGTGCCCTACCAACGCTGTTTACAGTGGAGGTGGGCGGCTGTTGACCTCAACTGGGGATGTCGTCGGACGGTGGAAGGAATACTTCGAGGATCTCCTCAATCCCGCCGTCACATCTTCTATTGAGGAAGCAGAAGCTGAGGGCTCAGAGGTGGACTCGTCCATCACCCTAGCTGAAGTCACAGAGGTAGTCAAGAAACTCCTCGGTGGCAAGGCACCGGGGGTGGATGAGATCCGCCCTGAGTACCTCAAGTCTCTGGATGTTGTGGGGCTGTCTTGGTTGACACGCCTCTGCAGCATCGCGTGGCAGTCGGGGACAGTGCCTCTGGGATGGCAGACCGGGGTGGTGGTCCCTCTTTTTAAGAAGGGGGACCGGAGGGTGTGTTCCAAATACAGGGGGATCACACTTCTCAGCCTCCCTGGCAAGTCTATGCCAGGGTACTGGAGAGGAGAATATTGCCGATAGTGGAACCTCGGATTCAGGAGGAACAGTGCGGTTTTCGTCCAGGCCGTGGAACACTGGACCAGCTCTATACCCTCTACAGGGTGCTGGAGGGTTCATGGGAGTTTGCCCAACCAATCCACATGTGCTTTGTGGATTTGGAGAAGGCATTCGACTGTGTCCCTCACGGCGGCCTGTGGAGGGTGCTCCGGGAGTATGGGGTCCGGGGTCCTTTGCTAAGGGCTGTCCGGTCCCTGTATGACCGAAGAAGGAGCTTGGTTCGCATTGCCGGCAGTAAGTCAGACTTCTTCCCAGTGCATTTTGGACTCCGGCAGGGCTGCCCTTTGTCGCAGGTTCTGTTCATAATTTTTATGAACAGAATTTCTAGGCGCAGCCAGGGGCCGGAGGGTGTCAGGTTTGGGGACCACACGATTTCGTCTCTGCTCTTTGCGGATGATGTTGTCGTGTTGGCCCCTTCAGACCAGGACCTTCAGCATGCACTGGGACGGTTTGCAGCCGAGTGTGAAGCGGCTGGGATGAGAATCAGCACCTCCAAATCCGAGGCCATGGTCCTCAGTTGGAAAAGGGTGGCTTGCCCACTTCAGGTTGGTGGAGAGATCCTGCCTCAAGTGGAGGAGTTTAAGTATCTTGGGGTTTAGTTCACAAGTGAGGGAAGGATGGAACGGGAGATTGACCGACGGATCGGTACAGCTTCTGCTCCTGTCAATGTACCGGTCTGTCAGGATGAAGAAGGAGCTGAGCTGCAAGGCGAAGCTCTCGATTTACCGGTCAATCCACGTTCCTACTCTCACCTATGGTCATGAGCTTTGGGTCATGGCCGAAAGGACAAGATCCCGGATACAGGCGGCTGAAATGAGCTTTCTCCGCAGGGTGGCTGGGCGATCCCTTAGAGATAGGGTGAGAAGCTCGGTCACTCGGGAGGAGCTCAGAGTAGAGCCGCTGCTCCTCTACACCGAGAGGGCCAGCTGAGGTGGCTCAGGCATCTGTTCCGGATGCCTCCTGGATGCCTTCCCGGAAAGGTGTTCCGGGCACGTCCCACTGGGAGGAGACCCCGGGGAAGACCTAGAACACGCTGGAGGGACTATGTCTCCCGGCTGGCCTGGCAACGCCTCGGTGTTTCCCCGGAAGAGCTGGAGGAAGTGTCTAGGGAGAGGGGCGTCTCTGTTTAGACTGCTGCACCCGTGACCCGGCCCCGGATAAAGCGGAAGAAGATGGATGGATGGATGGATGGATGGATGGATAAATTAATACAAGAATCATTTTTTTTATTGCAAAATGTAATTAAATTATTGCCAGGTCTTTATATAAACAAGTAGATAAACAAGTATGTCCAATTTCATCGGCATACAGGCTACTCAAGCACTGTAAAACCCAACAAGTTAAGCTAACTCATTTCATTTGAGGAAACCAATTGCCTCAATTCATTTAAGTTTATAAAAACAATAGTTATGAGTACTCTGAACTTATTTTAATCGAGTTCACTAAAACAATAATATTTCTCAAAACACAATTAAACTTTACATTGCATTTAATACTGTATATAGCTGAAACTTCACTTTATGGAGTAAAAACTAGTGAAATGACAAACTTTAAATGAAGTTTATAAAAAACAATAGTTGTCGTGTCAACTGGTAGAAACAGGGTTTTAGGTTCTCTCTTGTCGATTCTGAGGATTCTGATTGGCTTGCATGGCTTTATTCTTCTCCCTACACTGCCTCCCATAGGTGTGGCATAGTTATGATGGCGTTCGACGGCGTATTTATGCGGGGTGTGTGCACGATGTTATTATTGAAAACGGAGGGGGGGGATATTCGTTTCTCTAAATACCCAGCTTTGTGTAAACGTGGCCTAAATCTCTTAAGATCTCAGCAGAGGACGATTGAATAACTCCACAAACAGCATTACCAGCTTCACTTATTACTAACCAGTTTGACTTTTATCATGCGTCTACAGAAGTTGTTATTGTGAATGAACAGAGGTTTAAATGAAAATGATATATTGGGCTTTACATACGAAATGGTATGAATACAGAACACTTAAGTACACATTGCCATATCATTATAAAGTAATTTATTTTTTGACTAGATGCTGCATCAGCAGAGAAAGAACAGAAGCTTGCCGTCGAGTCTGAGAGGAATAACATTAGTAACGGCTAACTTACCTCAAGCGATTATGCGATTATGCAATTTGACGACAAAAACACACGCAGACCTGACCCACATGTTTTATGTCGCAATTGTTACCATCTATTTGCATTAGTTTATATCCAGCTGGTCACTTTTATGCATTCATTAGCCGACGAAGTTGTATTTTTAAAACTAGTGACGTGATTGATTGCTTACATTGATATGTTCATGCAGCCGACATCAAGTCTAATCAAGTGTTCTAAAATTTAAGCAAATAAAGTGAAAGACTGTACATGTAATATAGGTCTACATTTAAGTAATTTTAATGCTCTGGCCATCTTCTTTAAGCTTGAATAATATAAATGGTAACACTTTACAATAAGATTACAATTTTAGCATTAAAGGTATTGTAGGTAGAAATTTTGGTAACACTTATTTTACGACCCGCAAACAACTGCGTAAGTAAACCGAAATTACGGTGTAAGTTTCTGTAATTATAGTGTACTTCCGTGTAGGTATAAGGGAACAATATGTTAAGTTTTGGGTAATAAAGGGGTAACAAGCAGATATACAAGCAAATTATTTATAATGTAATTATTTTAAAACTAACAGGTACCTATTCTGTTAATATATTCCAGGCAAAAATTGTACGTCTGTTGTATATAAAAGTTATCATCACATTTCTGGCAAAATATGTACAGTGTGATTTCAAGATTATTTCTGTTCTGTTTACAGTTTGTGTTGATGTAATTTCAACATTGTAATTGTTTATTGTTAAACTTGTTTTAATAAATGGTTTTGGTTTAATTGTGCTACTGTACTTTTACAAGTACTGATTTAGAAATTTGTTGATAATGCTAATGGTGAAGCTAGGTTTGTCTGTTTCAGCATACTGGTTTAATGTTGTACTTACCCTGTAACTACACAGAACAAGGAGGTAACAAGCGCCACATTAATTTACAGCCCGCAGGAGTTACACTTACCCTGTAAAATACACAGTTGAAACGGGTAACAAACACTACTTACTATGTAACAATACGAAACAACACTATTCGCACAGTAATTACAGAGAAAGGTACTCTTATTAAGAAAAAGAAAAAACGTTTTAATTACACAGTATATTTGCCCTGACATTTAAGTGTCATTGCAATACAATGTGATAAGGTACTACATGGTACGGTCTAAATTAAAATCATAGCAGAAACTATTTTTTTGACTTAACATTAAGTAATCTAGTAAGAAAAGCCAATAAATTCAATTTTTATCATACTGTGCTTACATACATTACAGCCATATATATATATATATATATATATGTTTAATTTTCAACCCACAGATGTCACATTACCCTGTAACTGTTAACTGTTTAAAATTACTTTCTGTTTAAGTCAGTTTTGTGCTTGTATAGACCATAGCGCATAAAAGGGCATTAATGAAAACATTTAAGAACTTTCTTTAAAAAAGTAACTAAAAAGTAACTTTTAACAGTAACGCATTACTTTTTGGTGTAAGTAATCAACAAAGTAATTGAGTTACTTTTTGAATGAAGTAACTAGTAACATTACTAGTTACTATTTCTTAGTAACTAGCACAACACTGTTTATGGAATGATGAATCATCATTTGGTGTCTTGATTCTCTGATCTTTTCTAGAGAATAATCTCTGATTAAACAGGTGATATATAACTTGTATTATTAATTATATAATAACTGTGATTCTGCTGTAAAGCCCAGTGTTGTTACAATCAGATTTTAAAAACCTCTATGGTATCATGCTGACTTACACAGACATCAAGAATCAGTATATGAATCTCAACAATCGTGACCATTAAAAAACGATTCATGCTGCAATGCCTGCTGGGAGCCATGGATAAGTTTTGTATTATGGTTGTACCCAGCATGCATTGCAGTATGAATCGTTTTTTTTTATGGTAATCTATGTTGAGATTCATATGCTGATTCTTGATATCTGTGTTAGTTTTGGTAATCAATTACATTTTCTGTAAAATCCTTCATATTATCTGATAGGCATAACATTGCTAGTTCTTATGTTGTAGAATCTTAGTTTCGAATACAACTAATAATATTTAGACTCTTATGACTCTGAATGAGATCAGTGAATCTAGTCATTAAGTGATGATTCTCATCATCAAACCTTGACCATCTTCACCCGAACATACTTTTCCTTGAATTGTGTGCCATGACAAATGTTTCATAAACACTCAATTACAGCAGCCAAAGAAAAACTTGTACTCAAACGTCAAGGGTCAAGAGCCCAACTAAAGCAAATGCTGATCTCCATCATGGTGACCTTAAACCTTGTATTTCTGGTGTTTCTCTTCCCTTCAGTGATTTTGCTTGTTAACAGCAGGTGTTCATCACTTATAATCAATCATCACTTAATTGATGATTAATTAACTTAACTATACAATTATTATTCAATTATCATTCTGGGATCAAGAAATGTTCTATAACTCATTCAGTTTGAGTTCTGTTTCAGTCATTCAAGCCACTTCAAGTTTTGGTATTATTTGAGTGCAGTGAACTCAATTTAATTGAGTAAATATTACTGTTAGGTTTTACAGTGTGGAGAGCCATTAGAGAGAAACCATGTGTGTGAGTGTGAGATTCAGGAGTTACAGGTGACACACACACACACACCCCTCTTAAACTTGCTCTTATCCTGTAAAATGTTAACACGATTTCACACTCCATCTTGACTTGTAGTTTGCATTATGTAATTTTGTCGGTTCTTTTGTTTTATGTGTTGACTTTGGGATTGCCTTTATCGAGAATGGTCATGGCAGAGGCTCTGGAACAGACACTGGCACTGGCTCCGGCTCTGGAACAGCACACACCTGCTCTGGAACAGACGGCATTGGCTCCGGCTCTGCAACAGCAGGCACTGGCTCCGGCTCTGGAACAGCAGACACCGGCTCAGGAACAGCAGACACCGGCTCTGGAACAGCAGACACCGGCTCTGGAACAGCAGACACCGGCTCAGGAACAGCAGACACCGGCTCAGGAACAGCAGACACCGGCTCAGGAACAGCAGACACCGGCTCAGGAACAGCAGACACCGGCTCTGGAACAGCAGACACCGGCTCAGGAACAGCAGACACCGGCTCAGGAACTGCAGACACCGGCTCAGGAACAGCAGACACCGGCTCAGGAACAGCAGACACCGGCTCAGGAACAGCAGACACCGGCTCAGGAACAGCAGACACCGGCTCAGGAACAGCAGACACCGGCTCAGGAACAGCAGGCACCGGCTCAGGTACAGCAGGCACCGGCTCAGGAACAGCAGGCACCGGCTCAGGAACAGCAGACACCGGCTCAGGAACAGCAGACACCGGCTCAGGAAGGCAGACACCGGCTCAGGAACAGCAGACACCGGCTCAGGAACAGCAGACACCGGCTCAGGAACAGCAGACACCGGCTCAGGAACAGCAGACACCGGCTCAGGAACAGCAGACACCGGCTCAGGAAGGCAGACACCGGCTCAGGAACAGCAGACACCGGCTCAGGAACAGCAGACACCGGCTCAGGAACAGCAGACACCGGCTCAGGAACAGCAGACACCGGCTCAGGAACAGCAGACACCGGCTCAGGAACAGCCACTAAAACAGTAACGGCCACAAGGACAGACACAAACACAGAAACAGACACGAACTCCGACTCAGGAACAGACACTGGCTTCGGCTCTGGAACAGGCACTGGCTCCGGCTCCGGCTCAGGAACCGACACCGGCTCCGGCTCAGGAACCGACACTGGCTCCGGCTCTGGAACAAGCACTGGCTCTGGAACAGGCACTGGCTCTGGAACAGGCACTGGCTCTGGAACCGGCACTGGCTCTGGAACAGGCACTGGCTCTGGAACAGGCACTGGCTCTGGAACCGGCACTGGCTCTGGAACAGGCACTGGCTCCGGCTCCAGCTCTGGAACAGACAATACTGGCTCCGGATCTGGAACAGACACTGGCACAGACTCTGGAATAGCGAGTAGACGTGACGTGAACAGTCTCTGGCTGGGCAGACGGGACGTGAACAGTCTCTGGCTGGGCAGACAGGACGTGAACAGTCTCTGGCTGGGCAGACGGGACGTGAACAGTCTCTGGCTGGGCAGACGGGACGTGAACAGTCTCTGGCTGGGCAGACGGGACGTGAACAGTCTCTGGCTGGGCAGATGGGACGTGAACAGTCTCTGGCTGGGCCTTTTGGACCCTCTGAGTTCAGGCTGCTCCTCCATATGTGAAGTCTCAGACATCGTAACCTCTGGTGTAATTTCACTTGTCTGCTGTCCAACACCATCATTTGAAGATACAGAACTAGCTTGTTCAGGTGATGGCAATACATTAACATATTCCAAGGAAGTGTCCAACAAAAGATGTTTATTAAGGCAAGGTGGAGGCACTTGGAACTGGTCGCTGGGCAGGAGGTGTTTTATCGCCTCCGTCTGCTGGGCGAAGATCTTGATGGCGTCGAGATATCAGCCAGAGATGGTGTTCCTGGACTACAAGAGTAGACATCGCCCGACCCAGGGAACGCGCAGTGACTTTCATCGCCCTTAGTCGCGCTTCCTTACTGTGCACAGTTCCTGCATAACGCCTGGGGTTGGAACTACCCTTATGCGATTCGATGAGCGCTTTGGTCTGGTAGACCTGCAGGAGCACCATGGCTTGCAGAGCGCAAGCAGCCTCTCCTCAGCTCCTGTAAGCCTTGCCTGCGAGAGCAGATGAGAACTTGTAGGCCTCAGAGGGGAGGCGCGAAATACCCCGCCAAGCGTTAGCGATCTTAGGACACAACTAATCATCTTTGCAATGGAAGTGAATCAATCAAAACTAACTTTAGCTGGACAATAACTTTATTCTAGAGCTGCTGTGAAGCCAAAATAATCTCTGTTACTTTAATTTCCTATTATCACTGTAAAGCTGCTTTGAAACAATCTATATTGTTAAAAGCGCTATATATGAAGGTGACTTGACAACTGTATCGCTACCGACCGCTCCACTGGGGGGATCTCCACATAACCCTTGACCGATCCACCATCGAGGGTATTGAGGGGGAGGAGGAACTAGACCGGCTTTGGACAGATAAAGGTGTCCGTCCATGATCTGGTAACCTCCTCATGCACTTTTAGAAAGAAAGGCACTAGGGCAGGGAGCTGAGAACCAGCACGACCCGCCACAAGAAACTTGTTTAGTTAAATTCAAAGTGGATTGGTCTCTCAAGCGAGATGCCAATACGTCGGTTCACTAGACCGGACGTGAGGTCGGGAGTGACCGACTGAAAGGGAACAAGATTGTTGAATGGTCGCCACAGAGAGAGAGGGACCCAAACAGATGTGATTCAGTGTTTATTTTCCTCCAGCTCGCATCTCGCTCCGAAAACAGACACGCGCTTTCGAGTGGAAGTCTTGTGAAGGACAGTGGAGTTGACAGCAGATTAATTTAGAGCTTGTTACCGGCCAGCATTAATCACTGGCATGTTCGGATTTCTGTCTTCCAAACCGCAGAGAAAACACTCTAGCTGGTCAAGAAAGAAAACAGAGAGAGGATTCCCGCCTAATAGACGTCAGCGATGATGCCGCGCATTTTTCTGCATGTCAAGAAGACTGAGATTTGGAGACGCTCCAGGTCAAATTGTTATGAGTTGGTGGAGAATGCAGGAATGTATTTGGATGACGACCAAACCAAAAGAAATGTGTGTTTGAAAAACTTTTTGAAAATCATTTTCCAGAAGTGTCATTTTAATTAAAAATATCATGTGGTGTAACCAAAGAATAACGTATTTTCCATAATCCTTGAATTCATGTTTGTGAACACTTCTTAATCGTTATTTTCTAAAATAAATGTAAATATATAACTCGAAAACTCATTAAATACATGCATAAATATTCCACTAACTCCATATATATTTGTAAAATATATTTATTTACATGACTTTTCCTATGGAAATAAACAAAAATCCCTTATATTTTAACCCTGAGTCAACTAATCCAGATTTAACAAAATTAAAGTCACAATCTGATTACATTCAGATTCACTATTGTCTCCCATGCAAATAAAGAACAAAACAATATAAACTATGACCTGAATGGTTTAGAGGAATAAGACCCCTGAATGAATTCTGCACAAACAATGATACAATAAAAAGTATTTGATCTCATAAAAAAGGTTTTCACATTAATCATGGATTCGCTATATTTTTCTCCAGTATTATTTAGTATAAAAGTCAACAAAAGTTCCCTAACAAAAGTTTCAGATTTCAAAGTCTGTCTATTTTATAATGGAATTTAACAATAAATATCATTTTAACTGTTTTGATGTGGCGTGACTTATTGCTGTAACGGCTCAGTTCAAGCGGCTCTTGACCAGTGTTGGGCAAGTTACTTTTAAAAAGTAATTAGTTACAGTTACTAGTTACTACTTCCAAAAAGTAACTAAATTAGTTACTCAGTTACAAATTTTAAAAGTAACTAGTTACTTAAGAAAGTAACTATTGCGTTACTTTCAAGTAAAATTAAATTTTAAATGCTCAAATGTGACCCCACCTCTACCCCTCTTTAACTGAACTTACAATACATGTGCATGTTTAATTATTTATGATAAATCTGAATATTATAATGAAATGGACACTTAATACAATACATTATTAACAGAAACATGAAACATTGTACACACATCTAAAAAAAAAAAATGTTGCTGTGGGACAAAGTGAGACTAGCCTCCAATCAAATGCCATGTAGATATTATGTTTAAGTGGATCAATGCAAATAACACAATAGATGTTTTGGAACTTTTGATATTTATTGCCCCTCAACAGGCCACAACTGGGCAAAATTAAATTAAGCTTGTTAAGCTCGTCGCCATACCTGTCTCTCGTTGACTGACTGGCTTGTGTTGTTCCTTGTGTGTCCTGTCCTGTCCTGTCCGACTATGCGTTATGATGGGTCGTTCGCAATTCATGAGCGTTAGCCGTTAGTGATGATGGATCGACTCGTTCGCGAATGAGCTTTTGATGGGTCGTTCGCGATTCGCGAATAAGGCGACTCTAAGAGCCGGCTCTTTTAGGTGAACGTCGGGAGCTGGCTCGCATATCTGAAGAGCCGACTCTATTTTTACAAATTTAGCCTATAGAAATTAAATAATTATGTAAAAAAAAAATTAAATATTATAGTCAAAGTCATTTAAAGAGCCGTTTGTGAGCCAAAAGAGCCGGCTCTTTTCAGTGAGCTGAGTCAAAAGTGCCGAATGCCCATCACTACTATGCGTGCTTTCGAACACCCGCCCAACTCTACCTCTGATTGGCTTACAATGACATTTTACTCTACCTCAGTCGTCAGCATTTATGCGCTTGTCTCGTGCTCTGCCCACTAACCAAGGAAGAACAGTAAAAAAAAGTAGGCTATTTGCCTCTCGCTCAGAGATCTAGTTGGTCTGATGAAAAAAAAAACCCAGCTTCATCAGTTATAGTAACGCGCCGCATTTTTTGGCAGTAACGGGAACGGCGTTATTAAGATGAGAAGAGTAATCAATTAGATTACTCGTTACTGGAAAAAGTAATGCCGTTAGCGTTATTCCCATCACTGCTCTTGACTAAATTCCATTTCTTCCTTTTTGCTACTAGTTTCTAAATAATCATGACTGAAAATTAGAAGGGATGATAAAAGATATAGGACAACATACAAACAATCATGTCTCATGTAATCGCTCAAACTGAGAAAGCTTGAGCGCAATTACATTTATCTCAGAAAAGTCATTCAATGACAATAAACTCAGTTAGAGAACTCGAGAGAGGAACATTTTGGACTATATTACACATTCATTATATATATGTATATTTATTTTTATGTATATCTGAACAAATCTATCAAGTTTTTATATCAGCCATTTAAATGTCAAAAACCCCTGAATTGGAATAAAAACAATTATAAAATTAGCATTATAACTTTATTATTATAAAACCTTCCTTGTGTGTAATTTAAGTGTTTGTATACAGATGTACCAGCTGACTCCCTGGAATGAATGCCGACCCATTATCTGAAAACCCATTACCAAGTGCTTGAATGGTCCTTCTGATACTGGTCTGTGGCCTATTGGTGTCGATGTTCCTTTCCTAACATTGTTCTTGACACAAATTCTTCACAAAAAAATTGACTTTTAATTTAATTTCCCTTACGCAATGGTCAAAAACATGCTCATCTGGAATGTGAATATCCAAAAGTGTCGGTACAACAAGTGGCCTACATAATGATCACATGCCTACGGGGTATTTTTGACTTTTCATACAGTAAGAGGGAGTGATTTCTTTTGAAAGTTAGTTGCCCTTCTTGACACCTGTGTGTTGCTGTAACCGGTTTCATCAAACCCGACTTTCAGTGAAGTTTAAAGATGGAAACATACTCTACCTTGTCTGTGGACATCGTTATTTCCAAAGCCGGTGCTGGATAAACAAATAGCGTGCGTGCGGCGGTAGGATGCGGTAGGCTAAATTATTTACGACAGCGGTAATGGACAATTCCACTTCCAACCTGTAGGGGGACCGCAGAGGAAAAGTGCTTTGGTGTTGCTTTAAATTCACATTGTTTTATCTCATTCTAATGAAACAGCCTGCAAGTGCTGAATTACTACTCATACAGGTCACTTTATCTGACTAATTAAAATTGTGGGGTAACGCAGCGCTGTTTTACTTGGTCAAAACAATCATACTATACATTTGAGTATGTTGAAAGTTGTTATAATGTTACTCTGTGCCTTCGCTCGGTGTCTGCTATGAGGCACTTGTTGCACATTGAAGTAAGCTAAATCGGTACTTGAATATTAATAAAAGCTGGATGACGTGTGTTTCTAAGTGGCATGCAATTAATTAAAAATATATACAGTATTGTATGGTGGAGAAAATGCTGTGTTACTAATACTACAAATAAAGCTGTTTCTGATTATGCAGTGTTAGCCACTTTGTACAAACATGGTACTCGCGGTAAATCAATAAAACAAGGGATTCAAACAATAAGACTAACCGTTTTGAGCTATATAACAAATGGTTCATTTTCTGTTGATAAAGCTACCCAAACAGTTTCTCACGTGTCTAATGGAACACATTAAAGCATCTTTTGTGTTTCCATGGTTTCTATTATCGAGGTTAACCCTGATATGATGTTACTGACAGGCGGCGCAATGAGCCATTACACTGGTTAAAATTTAGGATTTCTCTGGATTAAAAAATTCTTGGAAACATTTGCACAAATATATAACATTATTATTCTAGTGGTTTTGGGATATTTTATACCAACAATCTTACATATTATGTCTTTAACAACCTGGGATAGTCCTCATGCAAACCCTATAATGCCACTCTATAAATTATTTCCTCGATCCGCCTCTGGTGAGGAGCAGGGCTGCAGGTGCAGTGTCAGCGCCCCCTGGCTGTGGAGCTGCAGCAGTCGCACAAACTCTTCCGGCATCTTGTGCATGTGGGTGTTCGGGCGACTTAGGTCGTAATAATGGTACGGAATCGGCTGCTCCTGCAGGTCGGTGCCGAAAGGCCAGAATCCGTAAACGTGAACATACTCACACAGTTCCAGTGCAGTGCTGATTAAAAGGAATCCAGTGGAGAGGCGCACGACCCGCAGGCCACGCCCCTTCCAGAACCGGTCCAGTGTCCGCAGGTAAGAGGGGCTGAAGAACACCACCGGCTGCTGAGGTCTGATTGGCTGGAGGACTTTGAGCGTTTTGATTGACGCTGATGTGCAGAAGGTGTAGGCGAAGGCAGGAATAATGAGGGAGGCATTTCCGTACACACTGACCCGCTCCACCAACGGATCCGGATTCTTCTCCAGGTTTTTGTATCTACAGAAACACAGTTTTTAATAAACGCTACTGACAGAACACTAGACGAACACATATGTATACACCAGGGAAATATGTCTCTGTTTCCCATTTGTCAGTCACTACTACGTTATGTCGACTGACAAATGAGGTGTCACTTGGGAGCCCCAATCATATCTGAGTTTTATAAAAACGGCCAATGGAATTGGTGACTGGAATTTGCATGCCAAGCCACTCCCCCGTACAAATGGGTATATAACATGGCGGCCCACATCCACTCATTCAATGATCTCTCTAGACTGGTGAAAAGGGCGCATTCAGCGGTGTTTCGCCAGTGCATTGCAGTGCGAAGGATAAGCGCAGAGATTCTCCCAGGTCCTTTCAGTCAAAAAAAGAGTCGTTTTTTCCTAAAAGAGCAAATCGGACGACGAGAGTCTTTTTATTTTTAAAAAAAGCCTTTCTGTCTGTGCGGTGGGTTATGGACAATCTTGGATCTGCAAGTCTTAAACCGGGCCCTTCACAAGCTCCCTTTCAAGATGCTAATGCAGAAACGCATTCTGATGTGCGTACTTCCTCAAGATTTGTTCGTAGAAACTGACCAGAAGGACGCGTACATTCACGTCTCGATTCTACCTCGACACAGACCGATTCATCAGTTTGCCTTCGAGGGTTGGGCATACTACAGTAGTACAAGGTCCTCCCCTTTGGCCTGTTCCTGTCTCCCTGCGTGTTTACCAAGGTTGTAGAGGCTGCCCTTGCCCAGCTAAGGGAAGTGGGCATTCGCATTTTAAACTATCTGGACTACTGGCTCATTCTAGCTCACTCTCGAGATCTGTTGAGTGAACACAGGGACCTGGTGCTGGGAAAAGATCAAGCTCTCCCCCATCCACAGTGTCTTTTTTCTCGGTAAGGAGTTGGCGCTTCTCACCATCGCTCAGTTGGAGTTGAAATGCCTGAATATACATTCAGGGGAAAACAGAGGCTCCACTAAAATATTTTCAGAGGCTCATGGGGCTTATGGCATCCACAGCCTCAGTAGCGCTGCTCAGGTTGATGCATATGAGACCACTACAGCACTGGCTTCACAGCCAAGTCCTGAGATAGGCACTCCATGTTACCATCACACTGATCTGTCTGTTCAGCCCTTGGTCAGACTTTGCCATTCTACAGACCGGAGTACCCTTAGAACAAGTGTTCAGGCATGTTGTTGTCACAATGCCTCAAGAACCGGCTGGGGCGCTGCATTTAATGGGCACACAGCCTCTGGCTTCTGAACGGGACCTCAATTGCATTGGCATGTCAACTGCCTAGAGTTGTTTGCAGTCCTTCTCACCCAGCGCTGGTTTTGGCCGTTGCTTCAGGACAAGCACATGTTAGTCTGGACGGACAACACTGTGATGGTGGCGTATATCAACCATCAAAGGTGGTGGACGCTCACGTCACCTGTCACAACTCGCCCGCCATCTCCTCCTCCTCCGGAATTAGCAGTGTCTCATGTTGCTCCGCACCATTTATATTCTGGGCTAGCTTAATCGTGTGTCCGACACGCTCTCATGACAGCTCACACTTCTGGGAGAATACAGACTCCATCCCCAGGTGGTCCAGCTGATCACGAGTCAATTCGGGGATGCACGGGTAGACTGATTTGCATCCCAGGAATAATCCCACTGCCTACTCCTTTACTCCCTGACCGAGGCACTCCTCAGCACAGACACACAGCTAGCCCTGGAGCCTATGCAAATATGTGTTTCCCCCAGTGAGCCTACTTGCATAGACACTGAAGGACAAGGAGCAGGTCTTGAAGATTCCGCCTTACTGTCTCACGTGATCTTAAGACCCCTGCCTGGATACATGCCCAAAGTTCCCACCACTCTCTTTCGTGACCAGGCAGGTGGTGAACTTGCAAGCACTGCCCCTGGAGAAGATAGAGCCAAGCCCTTGTGTTGCTGTGTCCTGTTCGCGTCCTGTGTGTTAACGTGGAGAAGCTTCAGAAGCTCTGAGCAGCTCTTCGTCTGTTTTAGAGGACAGCAGAAGGGAAAGGCTGTCTCCAAGAAGAGGTTGGCGAACTGGAAAGGGGATGCATTGCTTTGGTGTACCAATTTCAAGGCGTGCCGTGCCCCCTCGGAGTAAATAGGCGTTGGTGCACGGTGCCTCTCTAGCAGACCTTTCCAGAGCTGTGGGCTGGGCGACACCTAACACCTTCGCAAAATTCTCCAATCTCAGAGTTGAGCCGGTTTCTTCCTGTGTTTTGACACTCAATGTTGAACAATATTGTTGATCTGACTGTACTGACACTGCTGTACGAGAACTGAACTGAGCTGGACGATGACATTTTTTTGCAGGACTGCTTTATAAATGAAATGAACTAATTAAAAAATGGATGATCTTTACAACGGAACTGATTCAACACTAAACAGCCAAAATGCATAATTTTGACACTGTAAAGCTGCTTTGAAACAATATGTTTTGTATAAAGTGCTATATAAATAAAGGTGACTTGACTTGTTGGGTACAAACAAGTGATGTGCAGGAAGACTGGCTCCGTGTCTCCCCCTTTTATGCTCTTAATGCCAGTTCGTCAGCTGGCGAACCATGGATAATTCCTTCGAGCATCCAGCACCAGGCCCAGTACTTGAGATCCATTCCCATTCGGTCAGCCCCTGTACTGGCCTAGATTCCCCATATATTGTTATTCCCCTTGGTAATCCCATAAGTGTATTCTCTACAGTACAGTTTATGTTGGTAAACCCATGTTTTTCCATGGGTAGATTCTGCTCTGCCCCAGGTCTGCGCTCGTAGTCATTTTGTCCTCTCTACGTAGGACCTACCACAGAGTTTTTTCCATATGTAGTACTGCCCCTGGGTCAGTCCATATGTTTATCTCTACCAGTTTCCTCCCGATGGGTAGGATGTGGCCTCCATAGTATCTCTACCCATCTGGACTAGGTATGCTTCCCAAGCGTCAACTGCTCATTGCTAAAAAAAAAAAAAAGTGAAAACCGGGAAGAGAGGAAGCTCTCTTCCCATGAAGTAACATGTCTAAGGAACAGTAGCTACGACTGTCTCCATTATAAGCCCTGTCCCTTCCACCCCGTTGGTTGGAAAACGATCACTGAGGGTTTACGTGGGGCGCTGTGTAGGTTACGACTTAAAGAGAGCCGTTGCCACAAGGGCACATTCAACTTGCCAGCCTCTGCGTCTCCAACACTCGTAACAGAGTGGTTGTGGCGCGATTTCCACAGGAACCCTGTTTGTCAGTCGACATAATGGAGATAGGTAGTAAAAGATGGAGAACATCTTGGTAACTGATGTAACCCTCGTTCCTCGACAGAGGGAACGGAGATGTCCTCTTATGTCCCCCCTGCCATAACGCTGAACCACCCAGCTGAATGGCCTCCTCAGCAAAATCCTAAGAGTGATGCGATCCACCATCTTATTTACCCATATGTGGGGGGAATGGCTTGGCATGCAAATTCCACTCGCCAATTCCATTGGCCGTTTTTATAAAACTCAGAGGTGATTGGGGCTCCCAAGTGAGACCACATTTGTCAGTCGACATAACATCTCCCGTCTTTCTGTTTATTTGTTAGGCCTATCAATTTAGGACAAAGTTTTATATGCTGACATTAATAAACAAGTAACAGTGAACAATATGTTTATAGCATTGAATAACCTTGTTTAATATTTC
This sequence comes from Rhinichthys osculus, assembly GCA_029959095.1. Taxonomy (NCBI): domain Eukaryota; kingdom Metazoa; phylum Chordata; class Actinopteri; order Cypriniformes; family Leuciscidae; genus Rhinichthys; species Rhinichthys osculus. The sequence goes on along the minus strand of JARWKJ010000021.1, from coordinate 1,363,112 downwards.
TACATACACAACTGTTGTTATTTTGAAAAAAAAAAAATTTTATGTGTGTGTGTGTGTGTGTGTGTGTGTGTGTACACTGACCGAAGCTGACTGGGGTTGATGGTTATCAGATCCGTCTTCAGCCCAACATCACTGTCATTAACCGTTGCCAAATTAAAGCTGAAAGAGGGAGAAAACATCATATTAACATTTACATTTAAGCATTTAGTAGATGCTTTTATCCAAAGCGATTTACATTGCATTTCAAGGTACACATTTTACATTCTTATCAGTTCTTATATTAACAGGAAGGATGGATGAATACTGATGGATGTGTTGTGGTCAGTGTGGGAGCAAAGAATGATGGGATGTGTTTACCGAATGACAAAGTCTGCATTGTCAATCTCACGTCCACAGCTGCTGTTTTTCAAAATCCCACCGCTGCCGACCACAGCACACCGACCCAGACGCCGACCGGACCAGGGGAAGTCCTGCACACACACACACACACACTCAGACACTTGAATATGTGGTTTATGGGGACTTTCCATAGGCATAATGATGTTTATACTTTACAAACTGTATATTTAAACATACCCATCACACAAAACGTTATGCTTGTAAATATAACGTTATGCTTATTATTAAAATCATAAAATATTTTAATCGTTTGACAGCACTAATATATATATTCTAATTGTATTGCTCTTATCAACATGGAAAAGTGGATCGGCTTGCTTTGTGCAAATGTTTTTTATTGAAAACAACATTGGCATATACTGTGTTCAATTTCACACTAACATTCTCACTTGGAGCAAATAATCTCTCACACAATGTAACACTGAAAGAAATACTGACGATTGACGAGGGGGCGGAGAATTCACATCAGATGTGTGTGTGCTTGGCCATCAAGTGGTGTTTCAGACTGGACGCGCTGCGATGATGATAGCTCAGTTCACAACGACAAAACACACAGATCACTTTGGTCTCGTCAATGGAACCATTTGGCAACTTTTTAAAAGTAAACTTTCAATTCAGAATCTTATTGGCATCCAATTCCGCGTCTCGCGCTCGTCATCCACTCAAAACGTAACGTTAACCTACTATTTGGCCGGCTCGCAAGCCCAAACAAGTGTGTGCGGTGTGCCTGTTGTTTTGTTTCCGGTCTAGCTGGATCCGCTTGCGCTTTGGTCGATGAAGCAACAAAACGTCCTCGCGCAGCGAATGGGTTGAAACCCATTGAAATGAATGGGTTTCATAGCGCAACGCCGCGCATGCCGCGTCCTGTTGCAAAAGCATGTGAAAAAAACTACAAAGTTTGCTAGGCCAAAAAGACCGTTAATCGCGCTAAATGGCCCGTTAAAATGGGTTTGCGTTAACGCCGTTAATAACGCGTTTAACTGACAGCCCTAATATATATATATATATATATATATATATATACAGTTGTGGTCAGAATTAATGGCACCCCTGGTAAATATAATCAAAAATGGATGTAAAAAATGTATCAATATATCTAAAATATATATTGATAATAGGAAATTAAAGTAACAGAGATTGTTTTGGATTTATAGCAGCTCTAGAATAAAGTTATTTTCCAGCTAAAGTTTTACGTTTTCAGCTAATGGCGCTTTTCCACTACACAGTACCAGCTCGCCTCGACACGACTCGCCTTTGTTTGGTTTTCCACTGTGTAAAAGTTGTACCTGTATCTGCTTTCGGGTACTTTTTTTCGTACCACCTCCGGCGAGGTTCTAAGCGAGCTAAGGCGATACTAAAATGTGACGTGAAAACAATGTCGACTGCTGATTGGTCAAAGAGAATCATCACTATTCACTGCGTCATCATTGCACGCGCCAGATGGAGTATCCAGAATAACCCCGCCATTTTTAAATAGTTCGCCCAGAGATATTACTAAACTTACTACTATTATTATGGCAACTCGGAAGAATACGCCGTGGTCAAATCGAGGAGGTGCAGACATTCCTTTGTTTGGTTGCCGAAGAGAGGATCCAGCGAGAGCTTGATGGGGCAACGAGGAACGAAAGGCGTCGCTATGACGACCGGGTACTATTTGTGGCGGTACTTTCTGCAATGGAAAACGGAGCGAAAAGCGAGCCGAGTCGAGTCGAGCTAGTACTGGTAATGGAAAAGCGCCATAAGATTCACTTCCGTTGCAACAGTCATTAGTTATTAACTTAGGGGCCGCCAACACGACACCATTCTAACAGAAGACTCTTAAGTTCTCTCTACGCAAACTTCAAAAACGCGAACCCGTGAGAACGCCGATGGCGCGCACATGCGTATTAAGAGCCCACTCCACAGGTATGCGCATTTGAATATATGTGCGCAGGAATGTAGTCCTTCCCTAAAGAAACAACTCTCAACAAACTACTTGTCTGGCCTTAAAATATATAATACAGAATTTTTATCGCTTCTGCGTAGCCACGCGAACCGGAATTAACCCGAAAATGATTATCTGTACAGAGGTAAAGGGAAGGAGGCCTTCACAGGGAGGGACTAGTGCAGCGGTTTTCAATAGGTGAGGAGGAGGTGGGGGGGGGGGGGGGGTTGCTTGGGGGGGGGGGGGGGGGGTTGGGGGGCACCAAAGAGCCACAGGGGAGGCGCGACACGCGAAGAAAAAATAACGGTATTCAGCTCTATTAATATTGGTAATTCTGTGTGCGTGTATTTGCTTTAAAATGGATCGTTTCCTTGTCCCAAGTCAACAAAAGTCAGCATTAAGGGAGGAGACAGGACCCAGCAAAAAACGTAGGAAATATGATCCCGAGTATTTAAAGTTAGGATCCACCTGGTCGGGGTCCGAGGCTGCACCTCTGCCGCAGTGTGTGGTCTGGAAGGAGGTGCTAGCAAATGATAGCATGAGACAATGCAAACTTCAGCATCACATTGAAACGAAGCACACGAATTTAGTGAACAAGTCAGTTGAGTTTTTTGAGAGGAAGCATGATGATTTACAGTCACAAAAAAGCATAATTAAATCGTTCGCTACTATTAACATGAAGGCGACAGAAGCATCGTATCGTGTCGCGCTACGTATAGCAAGGGCAGGCAAACCCCATAACATCGGCGAAACATTGGTACTCCCTGCAGCTAGAGATATGTGTTCAGTGACGCTGGGAGAAGCAGCTGCTGCTAAACTTGACGCGATCCCTATCTCTGACAATACCATCCAGCGAAGAATATCAGACATGGCTTGTGATATCAAAGAGCAGGTCCTGGACTGTGTTCGTGAAAGCCCCTTTCACGCCATTCAGCTGGATGAGTCCACTGACGTCGCACACTGTGCTCGATTGATGGTGAACGTGCGGTTTATCAAAGAGCTCAGTGTGCAGGAAGATTTTTTGTTTTGCGTTCCTCTACCCACCCGCACAACAGCTGACGAACTTTTCAAGGACTTGAATAACTTTTACCAGGCTAATTGCCTTGACTGGGGCCGGTGTTGTGGGATATGCACTGATGGGGCAAGAGCAATGACTGGCCGTCACAGCGGTCTCGTAAAACAGGTGCAGGCAGTTGCCCCTGCGGCTGTCTGGAAGCACTGCATTATCCATCGACAGGCTTTAGCAACAAAAAGGATCCCCCAAGAATTGCGTGCCATTCTTGATGAGGCTGTCAAAATTGTGAAAATAATTAAATCCCGTGCCTTAAACGTCCGTCTGTTCTCAATCCTCTGCAATGAGATGGGCGCTCAATTCCAGCAGCTGCTCCTGCACTCCGAGGTCAGGTGGCTCTCTCGGGGCAAAGTCCTCACCAGGCTGTGCGATTTGCGCGAAGAAGTCCTCCTCTTCCTCACCGAGATTAACTCCCCACTGGCAAAACATCTGGCAGACATGAACTGGCTTGCTATGTTAGCCTATAGCCCCGTACACACCGGGACGAATATCGGCGCACGTTATTTGTCAGCGTTTTTCAACGTGTTTTTTGTGTTCACACCCAAGCGATTTTCGCTGACGATGAGCCGAGTGAACATGCAAATTCATTCCCTGACATTAGATGGCGCTTAATGTAAAACAGAGATAGTTCTATTTTGTAGTCGCTGTCGCGTTTGTCATAGTTCTTTATGGTCCGACACCAACGAGACCAGCAGCTCTACATTCATCTGGCCTCGCATCTTCCTCGTCTTATTTCTTCCCGGCAGTGTAGACCATAGATATCCTTAATAAAGGCCATATTTGGCCAGCAGCGCGGACGAGACATCTAGCCTTTATTATGGATATCTATGGTGTATACGCTACTTGGCGCATCTTCTTCGCCGTTACGTATGTGTGCTCGGCAAGACCGTTTGTATGTGAGCGCCCCCAAGTTGTGTTTTTCTGTAACTTCAGAAGCTCCAGACACGTGAGCAAAAGCGCCAATCTCATTGGTCGGATAGTTTTTGACGCGGCGCATCAAACCAAAAAAACTAACCCGAGGCGTTTTTAAAAAAATTACGCTTTTACGCGTGGCGTTTTTCGTGTCGGTGTGCACACTCACATTGGCGCCCTTTGTTTAGTCACGAGGCATTAAACGTCGGCGAATATCGCGCGTGAAATTCGTCCCGGTGTGAACAGGCCTTATCTCTCCGACATCTTCGATAGGATCAACTCCCTCAACACCTCTCTCCAGGGCAAAGAGTGCCACGTCTTTTCGGCACATGACCAAGTGTCTGGGTTCAGGAAAAAGCTGGACTTGTGGTGTGCTCGTGTTGAACGAGGTACGGTGGAAATGTTCCCAACGCTGGAGGATGTTGCGGAGAAGACAGGGCTGCCTCTTAACTCTGTCCAACCGATCATCACTGCGCATTTGAATGGGTTGCGTGACCAGTTTGGCGAGTATTTCGGAGAGGACGCAATGGGAAATCAGTGGGTGAGAAATCCGTTCTCTTTCCCCGTGATGGACTGAGCCTGCAGGAGGAGGAGGAGGCCCTGGTCGAGCTCAGCTCGAATGTGGACTTGAAGCAGAGACTGGGAGAAATGCCGATCACGCGTTTCTGGTTGTCTGTGGAGAGCGAGTTCCCCCAGATCTCCACATAAGCCGCGTTTCCACCGCAGTCACTTTCCCCAGGAACTCGGAACTTTGGGGTGGTACAATGTGTGTTTACACTGCAGGAACCAGGGTCTAAATGAAGTTCCGGGTAAAAATCCGGGTACTTTTATATCTAGCATTACGAGCTTTCTGAATACGCTTTGGTATTAGTGTTCGTCTCTTTTCTGCCGTTTTGTTAATTACCTCGTTAGTAAACCAATAGATCGCACACAAAAGCAGCACAGCTTGAATCTCCTCAATACTTAAAACTCAAAACAAGTATGCGCAGACTGGGAGGAGCAGTCGCACGCAGTTCAACGTCACCAGATCTTCCCGGTACTTTAGTCCACGGTGTAAACGCAGTGAGCAACCGGTCTGGGGCAAAAAAAGTTCCTATGAAAAAAGTTCCTGGGACAATTAGTTCCTGGTAATTGCGGTGGAAACGCGGCTTAAGGCTATGAAAGTCCTAATCCCCTTCACCTCCACCTACTTGTGTGAGTGTGGGTTTTCCGCACTGGCCCTGGTTAAAAACAAATACAGATCAAGGCTGCAGGTGGAGGACGACTTGTGTTTATATCTCTCTGCAGTGCAGCCCCGCATCGAACACCTCTGCGCATCAAAAGCGCGCCCTCATTCTTCCCACTGATATGGCGATTCAATCAAAACTCGAAGTTGTGTTGTCTTCAATGCATAAATTGGTTGGGCCACATTGATGTCGCTCTGACACGAATGGCGCATTTTGTTTGTTGTTTAAATCTGAGGTTTCATGTGGCTGAAATCGTTCATTTCTTTTAATGAAATATGTGAATCTGTTCGATCTGACAACATGCCTTCAATGCAGTTGACTGTTAAATGTTATGTGTTCCGTGAACAAACAACGTTGTCGTTCATTGATCAGAGTGCTGCCCATTGTGCTGATTTTGAACGAGACGATCTGCATCTCTTTCAAATGTGCGCTTAATGCCCAGTTGGGGTGGAACGGTACATGTATTCGTATTGAACCGAAACGGTACGGTCGTCACAGTTCGGTGCACGAATTTGCACGGAGAATACACGGTACAAATAAAAAAAGCGATACATTTCGCTCTATTCGCTTTTGGTGTGACTGTGAACGCAGCAATGAACAGGCTGCGATCAAGAATGCAATGCTGGAGTGTGTGTGTGTGTGTGTGTGTGTGTGTGTGCGCGCGCGAAAGAGAGGCGCGATTAACAGTGTGTGTGTGTGTGTGTGTGTGTGTGTGTGCGCGCGCGAAAGAGAGGCGCGATTAACAGTGTGTGTGTGTGTGTGTGTGTGTGTGTGTGTGTGTGTGTGCGCGCGCGCGCGAGAGAGAGAGAGAGAGAGAGAGAGGCGCGATTAACAGTGTGTGTGTGAGAGATGGAGAGAGGCGCGGGCGCGAATCGCGCGATCGAACTGTGTGTGTGTGTGTGTGTGTGTGTGTGTGCGCGCGCGCGCGCGCGTGCGAGAGAGAGAGAGAGGCGCGGGCGCGAATCGCGCGATCGAACAGTGTGTGTGCGTGTGTGTGAGAGAGAGAGGCACGGGCGATCGAACAGTGGAAACATAAAAACATACTCATTTTTTCATACAGGACATCAGTAAAACTGCAAATTGTTTACTTATATTTGTGTACACTCGCAATAAAACACAACATTGTGCTTTTGTCACACTCTAAACTCTTATCAAACTGTAACCTACAACTGTTAACAAAAGTTTTTAATGGTAGTATTATTTTATACGGCAATCAATTATTTATAATTCAGATGAGAATAAAGTTAGGGTTAATTAAAATGAAGGAAACAAATATATTGATCTGAAATAGCAATTTCATTTTAAATTCATCCAGGTACAATTACCAAACATATCTCAAGGTCTTTTCGTCTATTTAATAATTTAATTAATAAACTAATTATATAAAACTACTGTCAGTGCACTACAAATAAACTGGTTCTTTGCCTTTATTAATAAAACTTATTTAAAAAATACAAGGCTTAAGACATTTATAAAAAAGCCTTCTATATTTTTGTTTTGCTATTCACTCCATTGTACCGAAATCGTACCGAACCGTGATGTCTGAACCGAGGTATGAACCGAACCGTGACTTCTGTGTACCGTTCCACCCCTAATGCCCAGACACACCGAGCCGATTTCAGCCGTAGGGTGTCGTCAGCTTTGGCGCCGATTACACGTTAAAGGATTAGTTCACCTCAAAATGAAAATTTCCTGATAATTTACTCACTCCAATGCCATCCAAGATGTTCATGTCTTTCTTTGAAAATGACCGATCGTTTCGCTAGATAAGACCCTGTTCCTCAGCTGAGATCGTGCAGAGCCGTTTGAAGCACTTCATAGCCCTTTGAAACTGCATTGATTTGGACTTCAACATGTTGGTTGCGATTGAAGTCCATTGTGTGGAGAAAAATCCTGAAATGTTTTCCTCATTGATTAGATAATTGCATTAATGAGAAATTGAACAGGTGTTACTAATAATCCTTTAGGTGAGTGTATATAAAGCCATTTTTTAAGCCAGTTGGGTTACATGAATAAAGGAAGTGTCCTCATAAACCATGTTTACATTTTTATACCCATGCCATCATTATACACATTGGGGCCTCATTAACCATATATACAGTACAAGAACACACACACACGTTGGGGTTTTTGGGGACTTTCCAAAAACACAATGTTTTTTATACTGTAAAAAAATTATATTATCTCCCTTTACTCTAACCCTACCCCTAAACCTACCCATCACACACAAACACACACCTCAGGCAGCATCCTGTGAAGTGCTGCATTCATTTTGTATGTTTTTGTTTTGCTTGTTTCATATGGGATGGATTGATTGATGGCTGTGTTGCGTTGGGTGAGGATGAATGATCCTGTGGCGTTACAACAAAACTGCAACCGGATTCTGTCATAAACACAGAGAGAGAGAGAGAGAGAGAAAGAGAGAGTAATGCAACATGAGCAGCTTTATCAGTGTCATCTCTGTTAAAACGACCCACTTCAGTAGCTTTATTGTTTGAACAGTTTTAACAGCTTGTCTCTTTAAACACTGTGTCTCGGAACAATAATGTCATGTTTTTCAGAAAGCTGCCACATTACAGTTTTGCACAATTGCTAAAACACAATTCTTGAAACCTTCACCCATTTTCTCACAGCATTAAAGACACAGACAAATCTTCAAACTACATTCACAAAACCCCTGACTCTTCTGGCAGAATCAAACAATTGGCTCAAAACCATTTCACCTGTACTCAAGATCATTCAGATCATACACACATCAGTCAATATAGGGGCGTTAACCTTCATGTAGGTTGTCTACAAACCGGAAGGTTGGTGGTTCAATCCTCGGTTCCACCTGACCAAGTGTCGAGGTGTCCATGAGCAAGACACCTAACCCCAGCTGTGTGTGTGTGTGTGTGTGTGTGTGTGTGTGTGTGTGTGACACCTAACCCCAGCTGCTCCCGACGAGCTGGATGGCGCCTTGCATTGCTTAATGCATGGGTGAATGCGAGGCAATATGTAAAGCGCGTTGGTGGCCAAGGGTGACGTACATGCGCGAGAGATCACTTGGACGTGGCTGTGTTTACAAGAGGTAAAAACGATATAAATACTGTTTATTTTTTCACACAAACCGCTCGTTTCGTGTCTTAGTCCATCAATGTGTACTTACATTTACGAGTCATTAAATCATGTTTAATTTGGACTTCTCTGTGCTGCTCTTTGAGGTGGAGACCATAGACCTGCATTATATGACTGACAGACAAGAACGCTTTGACCTAAAAATATCAAAATTGAAACTACTGCGGAAACAAAGACACCTACATCTTGGATGCCCTTGAGGTAAGCTAAAACACACCAAAAATTAATTTCAAAGTGAACTATCCCTTTAAATACTGGACAAGGAACTTAGGAAAACTCAGGGCTTATATACACAGGGAAAACAAAAGGAGCTAAATGAAATGCAGGTGAAACTAATCAATAAAAGTGGCACTTGCTAGAAAACTAGGTCAATTAACGATGACAGGGAACAGAGGCAAACAGGACTACGTTACATTAGTCCCAGGAGCCATGGTGGAGGCTTGGCTGTTGACACTGATGGACAGAGATGTAGCCGATGGAGCCCTACAAAAAGCCAGCGAGAACGGGCAACACCGATGGTCCTGGAGGCTGAGGCGGAGTCGCAGTGACGAGCGTCAGAAGTGGATCCAGGGCATCTGGGGCTGAGGTGAAGCCGTTGGGACTGAGGGCCGAGGTGGAGCCGTTGGGACTGAGGGCCGAGTTGGAGCCTGAGAGAAGGCGCAGCCAGATGGAGCCGAAGGGGTGAAGAGACTGAGTGCAGCGGATGGCCCAGAAGTCCGTGGTGCAGGCAAGGCGACATCTGACCAAGGCCGGAGCCAGAACCAGAGGGATCCCAGTAGAGCAGCAAAGACGATGGTTTCTGGTAGAGCCGAGGGAGGGAAGAGCCAAGGTGGAGTTGACAGGCCGAGGTGGAGTGATGTGATCAGCGGCTGGAGGCGGAGTCGGGGGATCCACTTGCCTGCGCGACGCTGGAGCAAATCCACACAGTGGAGTGGTGTCAGAGGAGGAGCCAAGGGGCTGAAGGGAACCAGCGGAGGCGGGGATGAGGAACTGGCTGTTATAGGATAAAGGCCTGTTCACACCGGGACGAATTTCGCGCGCGATATTCGCCGACGTTTAAGGCCTCGTGACTAAACAAAGGGCGCCAATGTGAGTGTGCACACCGACACGAAAAACGCCACGCGTAAAAGCGTAATTTTTTTAAAAACGCTTCGGGTTCGTTTTTTTTGTTTGCCGCGCCGCATCAAAAACTATCCGACCAATGAGATTGGCGCTTTTGCTCACGTGTCTGGAGCTTCTGAAGTTACAGTAAAACACAACTTGGGGGCGCTCACACACAAAACGTTCTTGCCGAGCACACATACGTAACGGCGAAGAAGATATACACCAAGTAGCGTCTACACTGCCGGGAAGAAATAAGACGAGGAAGACGCGAGGCCAGATGAATGTAGAGCTGCTGTTCTCGTTGCTGTCGGAACATAAAGAACTATATGACAAACGCGACAGCGACTACATCTAAATCTTAATAAAAGAGAATGTATGGAGTGGTATTGCAGAGCAAATGGGCGCCATCTAATGTCAGGGAATGAATTGGCATGTCCACTCGGCTCATCGTCAGCGAAAATCGCTTGGGTGTGAACACAAAAAACGCTGGAGAATATCGCGTGCCGATATTCGTCCCGGTGTGTACGAGGCTTAAGGCATCCATTTTTCCTTGTATGGATTTGTTTTGGTATTATCGTCACCAACCTATAGTCTCATGATATTCACTGTCTTTATTAATTGGACTGATTGCTGCTATAGGCTATGGTCTCTTCAGTTGATCAGGTCTGTGGTTGTGTGATTCTTGTGTTGTTGTGATGGTTTATGTTGTTTCGTTATTGTCTTTAATGCGTATTTTCTGGTAAACATTGGTTTCTTTCTCCGTCATTTTGAGTATGGTTTCGTTTGGTATGTTTGTTTATTTAGTAAATGACACCATCGTTACTGACCCCTCTCGTCCTCTGTGCAGCTCGTTTCAGTTACTGCCATCAGGTCGCCGCTTTAGAGCTCCTTTGGCCAAAAAGAAAGCGTACAGGAACTCTTTTATTTCTACTGCTATTTCTATTTTAAATAAGACTAAAAGGTGTCATTAGTATATTGGGCTTGAGCCTTTTATTGTTTTACATAGTGTAAGGCAGGCCAACTTTTTTCCTTGTAACAATTTTAAATTGTGATGTGTGTGTGATTGTATTGTGTATATGTGAGCCTTTTTAACCAAAGACACATTTCTATCACTGGTTGATAGATGATAAAGTTTTTTTAATTTGAATTGAATTTGAACTGAACGAATTGTTTGGGAAATTGGGCCAATTAAACCAGTTATAGTGTTTTACCAATCAAGAAAAAGTGTAAACCCAATGCTAATAGGGAACCTGCTAACATTAATGAGGCAATCTGTAAAGTTTGCCTGATGAAGGTGGCAGCATCCGGAGATATCACTTCTAATTCACACACACACACACACACACACACACACACACACACACACACACACACACACAACACCACAAGAATGAGGCTGCCGTCTTATTTGTTTTGTTAATAAAAGTTCTATTTGATATAAGAGAGTTTGTCATTGTACTGTTTTGTTGTGTTTTTCATTAAGAAGAATAATGGACCCACTCCTGCCCCTGAATTCCCACTAATTCGAAAAGCGAATGTGCAAATGTGCAAATGAGTGAGAAATTGTTTAGAGTTATGCGGAAAAGAGTGCATGAGATTTGCATATGTCGTTTAACTGCCTGAACTCGTTTCAACGTTTTGCAGAAAGAGTGATGTATTTAACAAATTGGTTTAGGCCTTGGTTTAGTGTCTTAGCAATTGCAAAAAACTGTAATATCATGAATCTAAAACACCCAAAACTGTAAACCAGATTTTAAAAAAAGAGATGAATCCACATATTTGTTCATTCTGATAAGGCGTTATCATGGATTTGATATAGTATATTATCAGAATGTGTTCCTATAAGATTTGAGAACACGATTATCTTGATGAAACATTTAAAAAATATTTACAGTAAACATGAAAGTAAGAGAAATTTAGTTTTTTTGAAGTTATCTTACACTAACTGATAAAGGGAACTTTGTACCAATTTTGCAACTTGTGCAGACTCTGCTCTGGCTGTGAGCATTCGTGTGTTTGGACTTCGGAGGCTCTCTGAAGGGATGGTGTGATCTAATGCCGTTAAAGCTAATTGCTATTGCTAGCCTCTTCGAAACTACCTTCACCTTGAGTGTAAATTTAGAATATCGCAATATCAGTAATAAAACTAAGTTTCTGCAATCCGGCTCTTTTTCCCTCCATGATCATAAACGAGTGTGTGTCGAGCGTACGACAAAACACAGTAAACGCTGTCGTGTTCTCTGGCATTCTGACGCTGGTGTTTTCCCAGTTTTTGAATTAAACCCAATCATTCTGATCACACACTTCTTCTTCTTCTTCTTCTTCTTCTTTCTTTTAATGGCGGTTGGCAAACAACTTTTAAGTGTGCATTACCGCCACCTTCTGATATGGAGTGTGGATCACAATAGCCTTTCCTCACTACCTTTAAATAAATATATAAATAAATACATACATCCATAATAAAACCAATAAATAACTTCATAAATATTTAATAACATTATTAATATTCATACATTATCATTATTATTAAATACAACTTTCTAAGACAACTCAACTCATATTCTTCTACTAAGCCCTGTTTTACTCAAAAACACAAATATCGCTCTATACCCTACATGTCCTGAATTCATTTGTAATATTTCCTTCATTTCAAATCTAATTTTTTCTTTTCTAAACCAGTTTTTCAGCCTCATCCTTTCCTCCTTATACTTATGACAATTTATAATAACATGTTCTACTGTTTCATTAATATTACAGACCTCACACATCCCGTTTTCATGTTTCCCTATTAATGTAAGCGTACTATTCAATCCAGTATGCCCAAATCTCATTCTTGAAATAATATCCTCTTCCCTTTTATTCCTATTATTTTCTCTCATACCTCCTACCCTCTTTTGGATACTGTAATACATTCTTGCTTTTGTTTCTTTATTCCACTCCTCTTGCCACTTCTTTCTCATTTCTTCTTTGATTATGCTTTTAACTTCCGCCTTACTATAACTTATTACCATATCTATCTCTGTTCTTTTGGTTGCATTTTTGGCATATTTATCTGCCATTTCATTTCCTTCTACTCCTATATGAGCTGGAATCCAGATGAATTTTACTACTACTCCTACTCTATTAACTCTATAAACAGCTTGAGCTATTTCCAACAAAATATCCTGTCTTGCTTCGGATTGCATGTTCTTAATACTGGTTAACGCACTACTTGAATCTGACCCAATTAACACTTCCCTTGACCTACTATTTTCCTGATCACATACTTCGACTCCGGCGTTTCAGAAACACCAAACCAACATTTGAGATGCTGCGATGCCATTGGTCCGCTGGTTACTCCAGTTAGCCAATCACAGCCGACGCTGAGGGACATCCAGGGATTTATTCGGAAAATGTGTTTCCATCACAATTTATCAGATAAAAAAAATGTATCCGCCTGAGTTGCATTCATACATTTTTTATGCACATTTTTAGAATTCATGCGCATCTTGACATTTCCAGCATTTGTTTTTTTAAGCGATTTCCCAAAATTTGCATAAAAACAGGTGGATGTATTTTTTTTTCATATTGGTTAGCCTATGTTGTGTGTGTTAAACAAGTGCAGTGCTGTGGAAAAGAATTTCCCCCGGGGAACAGCGAAGTTAATCAATCAATGGAAACAGAAACTCACAGACTTAAAGGAGAACTCCGGCGCAAAATGAACCTTTGGTCTAATTACACATTGTTACCTAGTCAACCGTTATCTGAGATTTGTTTTCATGATTATCGAATGTAAATAGTTTTATCTCTAAAAACAGTTTAGCCTATAAAGCTAGTATAACGCTAGTATATTGGGCATAGTGTAATGACAAATAAAAATCGCTTGTTAATACCACTAACAAGGCTCAAAATAGCCCCACACTAACACGGTAGCATAATGAGGGTCCCTACCTTCAAACCGAAGCATTGAGAACTTTGTCAGTGTCCAGACAGTTTAATAAGAAGATATTTTAAACATACAGTCAACTTCGCGAATATAGGCAGGAGCCATCTTTGAAAAACAGTCTCTACCAGTCGATCTACGAACGCCGATCCAAGTGCGCTGGTGAGATGTGAACGAGCTATAAGTTGTGATAAGGTGAGCGCGAACAGCAGGCTTGGATCGGCGTTCGTAGATCGACTGGTAGAGACTGTTTTTCAAAGATGGCTCCTGCCTGTATTCGCGAAGTTGACTGTATGTTTAAAATATCTTCTTATTAAACTGTCTGGACACTGACAAAGTTCTCAATGCTTCGGTTTGAAGGTAGGGACCCTCATTATGCTACCGTGTTAGTGTGGGGCTATTTTCAGCCTTGTTAGTGGTATTAACAAGCGATTTTTATTTGTCATTGATCTATGCCCAATATACTAGCGTTATACTAGCTTTATAGGCTAAACTGTTTTTAGAGATAAAACTATTTACATTCGATAATCATGAAAACAAATCTCAGATAACGGTTGACTAGGTAACAATGTGTAATTAGACCAAAGGTTCATTTTGCGCCGGAGTTCTCCTTTAAGAAGAAACCATATTTGGGAGTTCCTGAAAAAATCTGTCTTTTACACAGTATCAAACTCTTATCCTAAAAAAACAAATGTTTCATGAGATGATTCTGGTTGTCTATATGCACCAGTGTTGCTCAAAACTTAAGAGTAAAGACGGAGGAATAAAGAAACGAAAGGAATGTGCAACTGAACGTACAAGTTGTTCCTGTAGCTCAAATAGCATGTTATCATCAGGGTTCTAAATTAACACCGGCCAAATGCGGGTTAAAATTAATTTTGGCGGGTGTTAATAAAAACTTACTAGCCAGTTTGGCCGGTGATGCATAAGGCTCCGTTCTCGGTCATGTCCCTGGCAGTACTTCCTACATTTCCCATGAACACTGTGCCGTAATGCTACGTGATGACGTTTCATACGCCCATTGGCTGCGCGTAGAACCAGCGCGAGAAATGATCATGGAAATTGGAAACGAACGCGTCCGTCCACCAGAAAACACGTAGAACGAGCCAGAGCAGGGAGCATAGACTGAAAGAGGAGGGAGCTAGTAAAGTAAAAAGTTAAGATTAAACTAAATGCGGCGGTGGTTGGGACAGACTTCTGGGTTTAAACTTAACTGTCGTTTAACGAGAGATACGTTATTTTTTTAAGTTTAAGGTTTTTGTCATTATTTCTGAACAAGCTTATACATTAGGCAATATACACAACAATCTTACTATATATCTTAAGGTTCTCTTTTAGTTGAAAACATTAAACAACAAAAAAATATTAACAACAAAAGCATTTAAGCAGCGCAAATGGGGAAAAACGCAAAAGAAAATAAGAAAAGCAGACTGCGCAGTTATCGTACAGAACGTATAGCTACATACTCGAGTCAGCATATGATTATCGTGTTATATTGTTTCACGTTCATGTTGAGAAAAACAATAATATCCACATGCTCGAGTGAGAAAACGCGTTGCACTGACACAGACGTTGCAGAGACAGTGAAGTAACAGCATGCGTTTTTCTGTTCTTAAACCTGTCTCCCTCAATGAAACTTAAAGGAAGCATCAAAATCATTTTACTACCAGAAGATATCGGGGTACAGCTGCTGACCTGTTTCTTTGGATTTCATGTGATTTCTCATTGTGGTGGTGATATTATGATAACTCCGTTTAATTAATAATTGATTAAACGTAATTCCATTTTGTAATAGGCTATCATTTTCATCTAAGTAATTCCAAACTTCACGAGGCAGACAACGACATTATATGTGATCAAATACAATCCACTTGTTAAACGCTCCACCCAGTGCAATTATAACTGCGAAAAAAAAAAATAATAGTATTTTATTTTTTTAATAATAATTACAGATCGAAAATTTGAATATTCGTGCACATCCCTAATATATAGATAAAAAGATCCCAAACTTGATATGAAATGTTTGCACTTTCTGTGTTGTATTGTACTTTATATGTGTTTTTCATGCCAACAAAATGATCAAATGCATTCAGTGGCACTCATAATTTCTCTTATTTTCACCGGAAAAAAATTGGCTAGTGGAAATTTTAAATGGCTGGTAACTTTAGAAAGTTACCAGCCACGTTGGCTGGTGATCAAAAAAGTTAATTTAGAACCCTGGTTATCATGCTAAGAAAATACAACAGAATGACAAAATGTCAACCTTGAATGCTATGCAAATCCCTTTTTGACGACCTGCCAAATGCATAAGCATGAATGTGAAGACGTTAAAGACAAACCTGTTTAGCTCCCGCTCAGTTTGGTTTGATTTGTACGGGCAGCTCATGTAATCTGACAGCTCCTGCGTGAAGCTCTTGAGTTTTATACTGAGAGGGAAACAAAGGCATTTCATTCAATGGTCTGTTCTCTGAAATATCAGGATCGCTGGTTGATCTTCATTCTCACGCACCTTTTGGCGGGTTTGAGAACTGAAAACTTGCGTCTGAGTTTTGCGCAGCGGAGCTTCAGAAGCGCCTCTGTCATCGCATCTCTGAAAGAAGAAGAGCATATGTCATTGTTTTGTGGCTCATTAACTATTTATAATGTCTCTAAATGACCAACATGATCAAAACTGCTGATAAACCTGTTGCACACAATCTACTTCATTCTAGTTCTGTCTTATGGGTTCCTTCTCACTCTTAAAAATAAAGGTTTCAGCAAATATACCTATTAAGCTCATGAACGTGCGTATCTATACCACGAATTTAATTTATCGTGCTATTTATACGCCAAAAATGTTTTTTTGCGTGCATATGCTACGCACTGTAATCTCTTGGGTAGGATTAGGGATGGGGAGTGCGTGCGTATTACACGCTCAATAATGCATATCATATGCACGCGAAAAACTGCGTATCATAAACACGCAAAAACTACTTTTGGCGTATAAATGACACGAAAAAATTTAATTCGTGGTATAGATACGCACTTTCATGAGATCGGGCTGAGATTTTAAGATGTTATAAACATTTTCCCCGCAGTAAACTGGAGGATTTATTTGAATAGAGTGAAACAGCTTTATCTCTGATTCAGTGGCGCTCAGTCCTCAGCTCTACTCTCCTGAACAACACATCTAAAACATTTCTATTCTGACTAAAATTATAATGACGTTTCCGTCTGAAATAATGACAATTAAATATCACTTGTGTCTTTCTTAGACTCCTCAGAAAACAAATTTACCAACTTCATGACGCCGTGCACAATCTCATAGTGTCATCAATTAGAATAAAACTTATTCACACGCAAATCTTAAACTAGACTAGCCTACTTAAAAAACAGCAACACGGAGCCCGATTGGAGTTCGTTTAAATAGTTTAAAGAGTTTATTGAATTATAATGAAATATCGAGATAAAAGCGCTCACCTGGACGAGTGTGTGTCGGCTATGTAGTAAAACACCACACACACACCCTGTAAGATGACCAGGACCATCAGCAGAGTGTAGACCCACTGGAGAGACGCCGATGCCATCAGAGAATGTGCGCGCGCGCGTGTGTGTGACACATGTGTGTGTGTGTGTGTGTGTGTGTCGCCTCTCTCTCTCTCTCTCTCTCTCTCTCTCTCTGGTCATGTGATTTTAAACCCGATGTTGTGGAATTTTATCAGGGAAGATGCGATTTTTATTAGTACTATAGTAGTAGTTTTATGTGTTTAGCTGTTTAGAAGAGCTTGAGTTGATCTTGTTTTATAATCTGTAGTATTCCCAAACGGTGGAGAGCAGAAGCAGAAGCTACATTTCATGGCTTAGGTATTTAAAAAAAAACAGGTGACAGCGCATGCATTGTGGTTAATGTGCCTTCGGGGTGTGTGTGTGTGTGGGGAGGGGTAGGTTTAGGGTTTGTGTGTGTGTGTGTGTGTGTGTGTGTGTGTGTGATGGGTAGGTTCAGGGTTTGGCTATGTGTGAGTGTGAGTGTGTGTGTGTGTGTGTGTGTGTGTGTGTGTGTGTGTGTGTGTGTGTGTGTGTGTGTGTGTGTGTGTGTGTGTGTGTGTGTGTGTCGCCTCTCTCTCTCTCTCTCTCTCTGGTCATGTGATTTTAAACCCGATGTTGTGGAATTTTATCAGGGAAGATGCGATTTTTATTAGTAGTATAGTAGTAGTTTTATAGCTGTTTAGAAGAGCTTGAGTTGATCTTGTTTTATAATCTGTAGTATTCCCAAACGGTGGAGACCAGAAGCTTACATTCTGTAAAAAGCCTTTATTATTTCATGGCTTAGGTATTTAAAAAAAACAGGTGACAGCGCATGCATTGTGGTTAATGTGCCTTCGGGGTGTGTGTGTGTGTGGGGAGGGGTAGGTTTAGGGTTTGGCTGTGTGTAAGTGTGTGTGTGTGTGTGTGTGTGTGTGTGTGTGTGTGTGTGTGTGTGTGTGTGTGTGTGTGTGTGTGTGTGTGTGTGTGTGTGTGTGTGTGTGTGTGTGTGTGTGTGATGGGTAGGTTCAGGGTCTGGCTGTTTGTGAGTGTGTGTGTGTGTGTGTGTGTGTGTGTGTGATGGGTAGGTTCAGGGTTTGGCTATGTGTGAGTGTGTGTGTGTGTGTGTGTGTGTGTGTGTGTGTGTGTGTGTGTGTGTGTGTGTGTGTGTGTGTGTGTGTGTGATGGGTAGGTTCAGGGTTTGGCTATGTGTGAGTGTTAGTGTGTGTGTGTGTGTGTGTGTGTGTGTGTGATGGGTATGGTTCAGGGTTTGGCTGTGTGTGTGTCTCACAAAAAAAATCACTAAACCAATATATAAACTAATTACAAATACATTATTATAAATTATTCAATTGTAATATATCATAAATAAATAAGGTAAACAAATCAGAATTAGCAAATCAATAATATATTCTCAAAAAAACATCATATGTCCAAATTCTTGTTGCTAGGTTTAGTCATGTATTTGGTGATATATATTTTCTTTGTAATATTTGAACTTGATTCTGTTTGTCCTCCGCATGACCAGGTGTGCTGTTGCTTGTCAGCTGTTTTTAAAATACCATGAAAGAATAAAGGCGTTTTATATTTTTCTAAAAACAAATTACTCGAGTGCCTTGGATTGTTTTTTCTTCTGAGCTGAACCATCCACCGAGACACTGCATTTACACCCGCAAGAGGAGATGTGTGCCATATGCTTCCTAATGTAATTATAATAGCAGGTTTACTGAGTGAGACAGCTCTCAGATTTACTCATCTTAATTTGTGTTCCGAAGATGAACGAAAGTCTTACAGGGTTGAACAACAGAGAGAAGAAAAAAACTGGTGTAGGATTTACTTTGCAACGTTTTTCACTCAAATATTGCTTGTTAATTTCACAAATAATTACAAAAAAGTAACATTGAATTGACATTTTGACCAATAATCTTTGCTTTATTTTTAACAGTGTTGAAATTACAATTCGAAAATAATTGTCATTTAAAGCAACATTTCGGTTCAATAAGCCTACAACTTAACTAAGTTGCCAGCCAACCAAAACGTTTTTGGGACTTTAACTTTTCCTCTGCTGAAATTAATATCAATACATCATAATAAATACCAATAGGCCTAAATCAAGGTTTTTTTTTTTTTTTTTTTTTAAATAGCCTACGTTTTATTGTAGCTATAGGCTATAGATGATATTTTTTTGTGTGATATTATCTTTAAGACTCTGCGGGATTTGAATATATTCTTTAAACTCGATTGTTGTTTCTGACACAGAATGTGAGCTAAACAAGCAATGCTAAAAGTCTTCAGCTCTTTACTCATTATCTCGGGTGTTTCGGTGAGATGGGAAAACAAGATTGATAAATGTTTGTCACACATAGAGATATTATGGGGAAGGACAGGCGTGCCCGCGACTCTCTTCCAGGGAATTTTCAAGCCGCAACAACTTGGCCTCACGACAGCAAATACATGCTTGTCACGGGCTAGCAATAATCACTGGCATGTTCGGCTTTCCGTCTCCCGAACCGCAGAGAAAACACTCCAGCTGGTCGGGGGGGAAAACAGGATTCGCGATGACGGAACATTTGGCGCGCGACTTTGTGCACGTGTCGTCAAGAAAAAAAAGAAAAAGGAAAAGAGTGTCGTCAAGAAAACAGATTCGTTTGGAGACAAATTGGTATTGAGAGTTGATGGAGAACGCGGGAATCTGTTTGGATGGCGATCACACCGAGGCTTTTGAGAAATATGGGTTTGAAAACTTTTAAATCATTTTTCAGAAAAGTTTCATTTTAATTACTTTAAAAACGTCAAGTGGTGTAACCAAGTAAAAATGACTAACACTTTGCATACTCCTTGAATTAATGTTTGTGTAAAGATCTTAATCATTATTTTTAAAAGTAAATTTAACGAAAACACATTAAATACACAAAAATATTCCACTGTATTCCATATATATTTTAAAAGAATATTTATTTGCATTACTCATCACAATCCTTAATATTTTAAGTTAGAAACCCTGAGTCGGTAACTAATCCAGATTTTACTAGCGTAAAAGCTAGCGAATGCATCCAGTTGAACGCGTAGCCTTTCGAAGTAGCTCCATTTGATAGTTAGCGCGAACGCAGCTGGTCGACACATAGGCTCTATAGTTTCATCTTTGTCCAGTGTCTGCGCTATTTCTCTCTGAATCTGACTGATTCTTTTAAACTTAAGAAATACTCTCATAACCCCCTCACGCACGCGCTTGTCAATGCAGACTCTTTAGGTCAATTTTCTATTGTGAAACAACAACCTGGGCCAGTGCAGTGGAACAACAAAACCGAACTATAGGCTACTCTGTGTTTTTAAGGTGCGCTCACATTTACTGTTGCTCCGTGAAATCTAGTCATTTTAATAGGAATTAGCGAGTTCGGGAGTTTGCCGTGGCGCGAGGAGATGGTCTACTCTAAGCTTTTTTTGTCCATGAAATGTCGTTGAAAATTTCGTTATGTCCAGACCATTACATAACATATCTATGGCGATAATAGAGTGTTGCCGTGTTGTCTGTGGGGGCGCAGAACTATTTCGCACATTACTTTAATTTTTATATAGGCCATTAGGCCTACTTATTTTATATAAAATTTTCATTGTATGCAACCGAATCGTGAATCATTTGATTTTTATATCGATTATTGTGTGTGCATAGGCCTACATTAATGATTTCTAAAATCACAAATACTGTATGCAAAATCGCTCCCTATCCCCTACTTTACGATTCCCTACATTAGTCAATTAATGTGGTACACTTGAATGTGTGAACAAAAACGAGTGAGCGAATTCGGACGCCATTTTCAGCGCGACCCTCTCAGTGTTTGGTTAGCGCACTCCGCTATCCGCTAGCAGGGTATCCGCAAGGGTTTTAAAATCACATTTAATGCGTTTTAAGACATTTTTAAAGACCATTTTAAATACAATTATACCATACAGGTGGAGTAGAGCAGCTTATGGTAACATCAAAACCATAAAATTACTGTAAAAACAACGCTTTAAACAAGTTTTATATAAAAATAAATCTCACATTTCAACCTTTAAGCCATTTTTATATTTATATTCATATAAATATGGTTTTATAAATATCTTATCCTAATTGTTTACATTTTTAGAATGCACAAAGCTTCTTTTAGATCCATCTGCAATGAAATAAAAGACAGCAGAACTATAGCGGTTACCCTGGTTACCCTGTAAACAACAGCTGCTTTTTTTTTTTTTAGAAATGTGGAGTTTCCAGGAATGATATAAACACTATAGGTAACCATTTTCATAATTCATCAACAGTATCACATTGATTGCGAACTGTTCTGAAAACGTGAGCCTGTAGAACAATGCCATATTTACTTTTACCTCATTTTACAGTTAAATCATTGCCTTTTGAAGTTTAACTTTAATATTAAGCCATATCTCGATTCCTGTTTTCCCGTCCCCAAATTTAAAAGCGCTTGAAATTATAATTAAGACTTTTTTTATAGCATTTAAAATATTTAAGACTTTTTATGGCCTTAAATTTGATTTAAAGGTGACATATTATACCCCTTTTCACAAGATGTAATATAAATCTCTGGTGTCCCCAGAATGTGTGTGTGAAATTTCAGCTCAAAATACCAGATCATTTATTATAGCTTGTCAAATTTGCCCCTTTTTGGGTGTGAGCAGAAACACACCGTTTTTGTGTTTGTCCCTTCAAATGCAAATGAGCTTTAGCCCCGCCTCCGTTCAGAAGAGGGCGTAGCTTCAGAGACTCCGGCAATAACAACCAGTGTTGCCAACTTAGCGCCTTTGTCGCTATTTTTAGCGACTTTTCAGACCCCTTTAGCGACATTTTTTCAAAAAAGCGACTAGCGACAATTTTAGCGACTTTTTGGACAAACCTCAGTAACCTCCAAATGTTGCCAGTACTGTCCTGCGAGCGCGAGGTCTTGCTTTCTCTCTTCGTCACTCTCTCTCGCTGCGTCTCCCCTGTTCAGTGAATGGCTGAGGAGCGCACGGCCGCTGACAAACGCGAATGAGCAGTGTTTTTCCATGGACTTATATATTTAAAGAATTTAGTTTGACCATTTTAATTTAATTTCTTTTCTTGAGCTTATTACTTGTAACACTCACTAGCACAGAGCTTAGTTCATCCGGTTCCCTAACTCTCACAATTAAGATAATGTTCCACACAGACAGTATAACAGGCCTATAAAAAATTTAATCATTCACTATATTATAGCTACTCGTTCAATTATCTCTGACAAAAAAAAAAAAAGGAAATGAGAACAGCTTTATTTGACATTCGGCTATATTATATTGAATAGAGCATTAATTTAGAGAGAAAACCGGAGAAAACGCACTAGGCTGACAGAACGCAAGTACGACGCGATGACGTCATTAATATGCTAATTGACGTATGACGTCATCTAGTGACATTTAGCGACTTTTAGGGAAGGCCTTGGCTACTTTCCTTTGAAAATAGTTGGCAACACTGATAACAACACAGGCCAATCTCACTGATCCAGAGTCAGGAGTAACAGCAGCGAGTGCAGCCTTACGGAGAGACTCAGGGAGAGCTTCACTTTTACACGTTTCTGAATGTTAGCGGAGACATTTCTGTAGTTGTTGTGGAGTTACACTGATCATCTCCTCATCATGTTGAACTCTTCCACAAGTGTCCACAGTTCCTGAGGTGTTTATAAGACAGCGCTGACATGTTCTGGTCAATAGTGTTCAGTGTCGTCTGTGCTCGACCACAGAACAGTTTCAGGCTTTGCTGGATCTTCTCCAGTGCGTTAGAACTGGTCTCTGTTGGCGCTCGCCGAACCCAATGTCGCTGGTGTGTGTGAACGTGCAGATTAAGGGCCGGTGATATTATAATAAGATCCTCTTCATACGGCAGAAGGAGAGCGAAATCTGATCGGCTTATTGTTTGACATGCTTGCAGAGAAAAGCTCGCCAGAACAAAGTTACTGGGTTTCACTTTTCATGTTTACTGGGTTAGTAGAAGCACCGGATTATAGCACTTACACACGATATGATATATCCCCTTTAAAGGGATACTCCACTTTTTTTGGAAATAGGCTCATTTTACAACTCTTTTTGGAAATAGGCTCATTTTACAACTCCCCCAGAGTTAAAGTTTTGTCCACTCCAATGATGTATGCTAAGCTATGCTAAAAGTGGTACCGCCAGAACCGGAGATCGGCTGAATGGATTCAAAAACGGTAAAACTCAACAGTTTAACTCTGGGGGAGTTGTAAAATGAGCCTATTTCCAAAAAAAGTGGAGTATCCACTTTAAGACTAAGCACCCGTGGAGACCCTGCGCTATGGGTTCGGAGACCACTACAAATGGCTGTGCCCTCATACAGTGCACTATATAAAGTTACCCGGGGTGTTTTCGGACATAGTGCGAGTGTGTGTTTGTGAGTCGCAGGGCTGCAGGTGCAGTGTCAGCGCCCCCTGGCTGTGGAGCTGCAGTAGTCGCACAAACTCCTCCGGCATCGAGTGCATGTAGGGGTGCACCGTCCTCTGGTCGTAATAATGGTACGGAACCGGACGCTCCTGCAGGTCGGTGCCGAACGGCCAGAATCCGTAAACGTGAACATGCTCACACAGTTCCAGTGCAGTGCTGATTAAAATAAACCCAGAGGAGAGGCGGACCTCCCGCAGGCCACGCCCCTTCCAGAACCGGTCCAGTGTCCGCAGGTAAGAGGGGCTGAAGAACACCACCGGCTGCTGAGGTCTGATTGGCTGGAGGACTTTGAGCGTTTTGATTGACGCTGATGTGCAGAAGGTGTAGGCGAAGGCAGGAATAATGAGGGAGGCGTTTCCGTACACACTGACCCGCTCCACCAACGGATCCGGATTCTTCTCCAGGTCTTTGTATCTATAGACACACACACACACACACACAATAGTGGTAACACTTTACAAATAGGTTCATTAGTTAACATGTATTAACTCACATGAACTAACAATGAACAATACATTTCTTACAGTAATTTAGGGTTACACTTTATTTTAAGGAGTAATTGTTACAGTGTAATTATATATTTAAGTACTGAGTAATAATAATTAACTACATGTACTTACTATAGGGTTAGGGTAGGATTAGGTTTTGGGTTAATTGCATGTAATTATGCATAATTTACTGTTATTGCTATGGTAAGTGCATGTAACATATGTAACAAAGACACTGTAAATTAAAGTGTTACCGTATTTATTCATCTTTGTTAATGTTAGTTAATAAAAATCCAGCTGTTCATTGTTAATTCATGTTAGTTCACAGTGCAGTTACTAATGTTAACTAATACAACCTTTGATTTTAATAACGTATTAGTAAATGTTGAAATTTAAACTAATATTATTAACTAAGATTAATAAATGCTGTAGAAGTATTGTTCATTCTTAGTTCATGTTAACTAATGAACCTTATTGTAAAGTGTTACCACAATATCTAAAAACACTATTGAAAAAAACAAATCAACTGTATGCCTGTATAGAAGTGTTGGACATATGAGAATAAAAGTGTCTAATATTATAATAATTTGAAATAATCTCACTGAGAGGAGTGTGTGTGTGTGTGTGGATACTGACTCTCTATAAAGCTGACTGGGGTTGATGGTTATCAGATCCGTCTTCAGCCCAACATCACTGTCATTAACCGCTGCCAAATTAAACCTGAAAGAGAAAAAGAAATCTTTGATTTGAGCATTCTGTGAAACAGGTGCTTCTTCAATCTTTTAGAAGTAAATTACAGGATCTAAAACATAAATGGTGTGTCGTCCAAGCTAAATTAATTTTGGGATCTACATTTATAAGTCATTATCCATGTGTTTATTAGAAAGAGAATCTGATGCTGATTATTGATAATTTTCAATAATCACTTTACTATTAAATCATATTAAAAGGGTTATCATTTTAAAATAGTCTCCTACTGACAAACACGACCAGATCTAACATTATCCTTCAAGTTTTCTGGATTAAAGTGGTGGTGTGTGACTTTCATGTTCACAGTCATTGTTGGTGTGACTTCCTGAAGTATGTGATGTGTTCACAGTGATATGTCAATGCCTATCGCTTTGTATCTTCTCTGTCGGTTTTATTTGGCTATCTAGTTAAGCATTCACAAAAGAATTTGCTCTAACAATGTACCTATCACCCTTTGCACAGTCACAGCAGATAGAGCCGGTTGAATATAAGCCCTCACCCGAGCTGATAAGAGATGTGTGTCCTGTGGTTTTTGTGTAAATCCACAAAACTATTAAAAGACTGTACAGTGATTAACCATTTTAACTATTCACAGAGAAACTGACTGCAGCTGTTTCGCGTTTCAAAGCTGCTGTAAAAAACACAAGTGAGCGCACATCAGTAGAATTGTATTTTAATTGGGCAAAATCCCCAACAATGAAACTGAACTGATAAACTAGATTTAAAAGAGTTCTCTGCAGGGACGGACTGGGGCTAAAAAACAGCCCTGGACTTTCTCCCAAATAGGCCCATCATCCAGCCATTCGCCCCTAGCCACTAGGATGTCCTGAAACTATGCCACAATACTGTAACCTATATCAGACAAGGTATTTACAGCAAGTAATATCTCAAAAACAATGTTGACATTTGGGGTTTTGTTTATTAATGAAGCCTCAGATTTCAAATAAAAACAAAAAAAATGTACAATGCCATTACATCTGCATTGAAAATAAAATACAAATAATGAAATGTCACTGGCTACAGAAACCCTAATTACACAAACTTGTAATTATAAAACATTTAGAAATACCAGGCGTCTCCAACCTTTTTGTGTGTGAGGGCTGAAGGGATAAAATAATCTAGAAGGGCTATACTCAAAAATATTTATTATACATATAACATGGTGGTGTTTTTTTACCTTACCTTTACCTTTACTTTTAACTTTAACTTTTTATTTTTCAACATCATATGCGAAATAATAAAATATCTTGATATTCTGGTTCAACAATTGGTAAAAATTTTGTAATATATATATATATATATATATATATATATATATATACATATATATTATTCTCTAAAAACCCATTGTAGCATAAACATTTAGTATAAATATTTAATGCAAAATAAATAAATAAACTGCCATAACTTCTAAACAAAAACATTACTGCATTACATTTAATAGCCTACATTTATAGGCCTACATGACTATTAATATAACAGCATTTTTAATATGAATACAGGCACATTTCTGCCAAAAAAGTTTGTTTTACTAAGTTACAGTTAATTCATAAGTTGTGGAGTGAAATGTCTTCTAACTGGTTTGTTCTTGGAACAATGTTTCGCCTGTTTTTTTGCGTCAAGATGTTGAGAATATCAGCGCTGTTTAATCTGGCTTTTAACTAGCTTAAATCACAGCCATCTGTGGGTTTATAATAGAGATAGAGAATTCTGCGCTGAATTGAAATGCTTCTCAGTGGATCGCGCAACTCTGTGTAATAATGTTTGCGTGATCGAGATCAGTCCGCAACAGCTGCTTCGGCCGCGATCGCAGTTTTTTTGGGCCGAGCTGATAATGCTCCGCGCTGGCATCCAACTTAAAGGTGCATTGCTGCCACCTACAGTACTGGAGTGTGAAACAGATTAGTGGGGGGAAAAAACAGGTGATGACTGCGTGTGTGGCGGGTGGTGGGCCGGCCCGCCGGCCGTCCTGGAGTACCGGCCGTTCTGTGATACTCCAGATCACACAGATGGCCAGTCCGCCCCTGGTTCTCTTTGATCTTCTGTGGCTCAGGTCCCTCCTCTAACGTGCGTCTGTGGGGTTTTTAGGGGTCAAGAACAGAAGGTGTGACGCCACTTATTGAATCTGTTAGTTTTCTTCTTACTATTATTATTCTGCTCTGTAAGTCTATGGCAGCCCTTAGAACCATATTGTAAAAAGTTGTGAAATTTGGCACATACATAGAGGACAGTCCAAACATTCAACACAGCAAAATTGGAGTCTCTAACTGATTCCCTCTAGTGCTACCAACTGTCCAAAGTTGCACTTACGTTTATGTTAATAACTTTCGAATCATAAGGGCTAGAAGCAAAATTGCACAATATGCCATCATTTTCCATCATGAAATTTTTTCCGCCATTTTGAATTTTCAAAAAAAAAAGAAAAGAAACGTTTTTCGAACTCTTCCTAGTTGGTTCATCTAATTTTCATGAATATCTTTCTAGTGGCACGTGGTGTTAAGTGACAAGCACCTGATCTGTTGCGGGTTATAAAAGTCTTTGGATTGTTGTGTCATTTTGATTTTTTTGTTATTTGGGTAAGCATTGTACTAGACTTCTACATGGATTCGTTTTTGTTCATTCCGTGTTTTTTCTCACCTGACGTATTTAGTGCCCAGAAAGTTGTGTGATCAAATAGGATGATCATAGTTTCTACTTTAAATTATTCTGATTGCAATATAAGCAAAGAAATATAAATTGCTTAAGTTTTCTATATATTCATAATTGTATGCTCTTTAAGCAATGAAAACTTGACTAGGCTTCAAATCCCATGTGATGAAATGTCCAAATTGTTACGGATATGCCAAGTACATTCAAGAGTTTATTTGGCTCTCAGGTGCTCAATCCTGTTCCTGGAGATCTACCTTCCTGCAAAGTTCAGCTCCAACCCTGATCAAACACAACTGAACCAGCTAATTAAGATCTTCAGGAGCACTTAATAATTACAGACAGTTGTGTTGGATCAGGGTTGGATCTGAACTCTGCAGGTAGGTCGATCTTGTTGTGGCAGATTTAAAGTCTTTGGTTCAGGTCTCAAAGAAATCTTTCAGAGTCGAAGTTCCAAATCTCAGAAGAATTAACTTTATTGAACAAACAACAAAGTGAGATGCCAGCTGTTCATCTAAAGTTACCATTGCCAGACTTCACGTCTTATACCTTTTTCTTATCGATAGGTACCCAATGGGCATCCTCATATCTATCTCTTCTTTTTTAGCCCCTCCTGGTGTTATCACCAACATCTCAAACATCTTATATAAAATGTTTTTCTTCCAGTGCTTCCCAACACCTGCATCCCTCCTACAGGTGATCGGGTACTTTTCCATTCTCTTATCCCTGTGACCTAGTTTCTGCTTGGCATTTCAGCATTCAGGCTTTTACATGAGACAAAGGAAATTCTCCAACAATCTCCATGAACAGGGGTGCGTTTCCCAAAAGCATCGTTGGCCAACTATGGTTGCAAGTTCCATTGAACTCTATTGGTAGCGACAGAACTTGCGACCAATTTTGGCTTTTGGAAAGGTTCTTGGGCACCCCTGGCCACGTATGTCTAAAGATGTTCATTCTCACCTTGAGTCTCTCTTCCATATCCATATACAGTCTGTGATCTCTGTGACACATTATGCTTAGTTACAGAATTTCCAAACAAAGGTTTGAGGGAGCAAGGAATTATGGGATGTGTTTACCGTATGACAAAATCTGTGCTGTCAATCTCACGTCCACAGCTGCTGTTTTTCAAAATCCCACCGCTGCCGACCACAGCACACCGACCCAGACGCCGACCGGACCAGGGGTAGTCCTGCACACACACACTATATTAATGAGGACATTGCATAGTTCGATTTCAAGGGAACTTGCGTTGCATCAAGAATTGACGCTGTTGGAACGCGTCTGTGTGATTGCGTCGTGAAGCACATGTGAAATCAGTCCAATGGCATGACAACATCATAGGCGGGTGACATCACGACCAGGAAACTATAAAGCATACCCAAACCAAGGGTCTTATTTGGTGTTACTGTCTCAGATAAATAAGAGTTATAATGATGGCGAACAAACATTTGAAATTGTGCGTTCCTCCCTTGCCCTCGCTACAACACGGGTGGGGATACACATGATTTAAGTGTAGTTTGTTTGAGAGTGGAGCATGCATAGTTAGCTCTTGAGGGGGTTGGCTTTGAGCATTGTGAAATTATGGACGCTCTGCTCAGGCTCGTGTTCCTTACGGCTCTGGTTCTGCTGAGGCAGAGGGACGATTCAGGTCGGGGGTTTCTAGATGGGGATCTAGAGACAGGCCTGGCCTTTTCTCTGCCCTCACCTGCTGGATTCAGTGCCTTTGTTTCTTCCGCCCCGAGTGAGGCACCAGTCCTGCAATTATGATGAGTTGGATATTGTTAGCATCTATGCAAGAGAGGTTGAGGACTTGCCAACTCACACTCCTGCATATGAGGAGCTTATGGAGGTTGTGACTCGCGATGTGGCCAGATTATAAATATAGGCTTCTCTCTAGGCCACCAAGGAGACGGCTAAATCTATCAGCCGTTCTATGGCAGCCTTGCTGCCAATGGAGGGGCATCTTTGGTTAAACCTCTCAGTTAGGGTTAGTTTCCTCATGGACGCCCTGCTTTCACCTTCTGGCTTCTTCAGCGACACTGTCAATACAGTCATCGAG
Organism: Rhinichthys osculus; assembly: GCA_029959095.1. NCBI lineage: Eukaryota > Metazoa > Chordata > Actinopteri > Cypriniformes > Leuciscidae > Rhinichthys > Rhinichthys osculus. Next base: position 1,333,524 of record JARWKJ010000021.1, on the reverse strand, counting down.
AGGTTTCAGGAGGCAAACAAGCAGGCGGCAGCCACTCTCAGGTCTCATCTTCGTCAAGCCAATATCTCAATGTCCACCCTGAAACGTAGCGGTGCTGGGATGCTGGCTCCCTCTGGGAAGGGTTTCAGAGCAATCAGTTTGGTTGTTCCCTGCCGGTTCACTGCTTTAGGACACCGAATTGGTCGTTTGAGTAACACCAGAGACCAGTTTTGAGAGACTGGTTTCCTTAGTAGATTTGGTTCGGGTCCCGCACGCCCAGATTTATGGGGGTCCTGTCCACAGTGGTAGGCCCTGAGCAGGCTCTGGTTATGGAACAAGAGGTAAACGCTCTACTGGGGAAGGGGGCCATAGAACATGTTCCTCCCCCAGACAGGGTTCTATATCCAGTATTTTATCATTCCAAAAAAGGATGTGGGCTTGCGTCCAATTCTTACAGTCACTTACTGTAAAGCAGTTTTAGAGACTATTGTGTCTGATGGCAGCTGCGTCCAATGTGATACCTTTTGGCCTGCTGTACATGAGACCCCCTACAGTGGCTCAAGGCTCAAGACCAGGGGGTTTTCCCCTAAAGGGGTCAATCCGATTCGCATGATCAAGGTAGAAGTAGCCCTGGTCCCTTCACCTTGTCATTGTGAAATGCTAACTACGGATGCATCCTTCACAGGCTGGGGAGCAGTCCTAGATGGTCGCTCGACTCAAGGTCTGTGGACATCCTACATCCTCTCAGACCTCAAGGGCCACCATGTTCTTTGTCCGCACAAACAACACAGTGGTGGTTCCCTATATAAACCATCAGGGGGGTCTGCATTTGCGTCCACTTTGCAAACGGGCACACCAGATCCTCATGTGGGCTCAAGGAAAGCTGCTCTCCATCAGGGCAGCTTATATCCCTGGGTGCCAAAACCAGGGAGCAGATGTCCTGTCAAGGCAGGGGCTGAAACCCGGGCAATGGACACCGGTGGTGGAGCAGATATAAAGGGTGTTCGACTAGGTGTTTGCGTCTTGAGAGATGACACACTGTCCACTATGGTTTCCCCTCAGCTGCTCTGGGTCTGTATGCTTTTCTCCCATTCATTATGCTCCCGAAAGTTCTGGAGAAAGTTTGCCGGGACAAGGGTTGTATTACAAAGGTCCCTTCTAATGTGGCCAGATCAATTGTTCTGCAGGCCTTTTGTCATCCCCCTTTCAGGATACTGACCAGGAAAAGAATAATCTGCTTTGCCCAGCTTGAGCACTAGATGGCTATGTCCACAGAGCTGCCCTGCGGCATAAAACCAAACTACTGTTTGTTTGTTTGTTTGTTTTTGGGTCACCCAGCAAGGGGTCCCCATGATCGAAGCAGAACATGAGCAAGTGGATAGTTAAGGCTATCTCTCTTGCGTATGAGTCGCCTTGGAAAACCTTCTCCAAGGTTTGGCTGCTTTTAGGCTATTTTATCGTGAGTCTCCCTTCAAGATGTTTGTGATGCAGCAGGCTGATCCTCTCCACACGCATTCGTTTTATAACATAGGTTTTATAAGCTAGACTTCGGCTCTACACCAGGGTCCCAGGTGCTCTTGTCTTAGTGATGCTCTTCTCGATTTCGCACAAGACAGGCATTTATCATTATGGCGGCGAGGGCATAAATGTTCCCACAGCGTCAATTCTCAATGCAGTGCGAGTTTCATTGAAAGGGAAAGTCTCGGTTACGACTGTAACGTGGCTACCTGAAAAGGGAACGAGACTCTGCGTCGACCTGCCATACTTCCTGCATGCCATGCAAGCGACTTACGTCATCCTATCAGAATCCAGCGCTGCTTGATTTGGGTATACTTGATAGTTTCCTGGTCCTGACGTCACCCGCCTATAACATCCCGTCACGCCATTGGACTGATTTCACACGTGCTTCACAACGCAATCATGCCAAGGCATTCCCACAGTGGCAATTCTCAACATAGCGTCTCGTTCCCTTTTCAGGGAACCAAGGTTACAGTCATAACCGAGACTATTTCCATTGATTTTATACAAGGTTTATATTTTCTGTGGCCTAGCCCAAGCCCTACCGCTAAACCTACCCATCACAGAAACATGTACAAAATGCTAGATTAAAATGAAAATATGTTTTGGCCAATTTATAAGCATTTTTAACTAGTGAGGACCAGTGAAATTACACACACACACACACACACACACACACACACTCTTTCTCTCTTTCACACACACACACACACACACACACACACACACACACACACACACACACACCTCAGGCAGCATACTGTGAAGTGCTGCATTAATTTTGTATGTTTCTGTGTTGCTTGTTTCATATTGGATGGATTGATTGATGGCTGTGTTGCGTTGGGTGAGGATGAATGATCCTGTGGCGTTACAACAAAACTGCAGCCGGATTCTGTCATAAACAGAGAGGGAGAGAGAGAGAGAGGGGTCAGGCCATTTAACTATCAAAGGTTCTTAATGACATCATCCTCCAGGAAGTAACATCATTTTGAAGGAAAAGCAGCAGCAAGCATCAAGCGGATCGAGCTTAACAGAAATCCTATCTTAAATGACAACACACACAGATTCATCTTTCAATCTCAAAACGTGAGATGAAAAACACGTCAGTTAATGCAATGACATCAGGCTCATTAATGAGACGGATCTAATTTAATAACCTGTTAATCAGCAAATAAATATAGCATAACTGGATTAGAGATTAAATCACACACCTGTTTATGTCCTGTTCAGTCGTGTTCGGTTTGTAAGGGCAGTTTAAGAAATCGGAGAGTTCCTGGGCAAAACTCTTCATGTCTATCCTATAGAAAGAAACACATGAGATGTTTGAAAACAATCATTCTCATTATTTACTCTCTCAGGCACAGGGGAAGATTAATGTTATATCACCCCTTCCTAAGTCAGTTTCAGGTCTCCAATGCTAGTGGCGAGTAGCCTGGTCCGACCAGACTCTAGAACATTGAATCCGGCCATTCCCCATTGCCAAGCGTTAACTTCTCTGTAGGCGGGTACTCTGTTGAAGTTTAAAACTATTGGATCTGCCCAGAGCCACTCTGGATCTACCCAGAGCCACTCTGGATCTGCCATCACCAATCGCTATAGTTTGGTCGTGACGTATGACGACTCAAACTAGCGCCCCTCAACATCATCGTTCTCAGCCACTCCCTCTGTTCGCTGATTGGACCGGTAAAAATTGCCCGGAGAAAACCCGCGAATATACCACCAACCCAGACGACGTACTGAAGGAAAATAAAAGTACATAGGAGGGCGGAGCCAGGGTATGTGGCGAGCGCTTGTTTTCTAAACTGGCGCATGTCAAGAACAATCTGACAATCCACAACGCCATTGGATCAGAGCCCTGTCAATCACTGTCTTGATTTACGGATCAAGTGATTACTTTTCACTTCTGATTACTTTTGTGTGGCTGATCAAGCTATTACACTCTAAAAAATGCTGGGTTGTTTTAACCCAATCTTGGGTCAAATATGGACAAACCCAGCCATTGGGTTAATTTTTTTAATTAAATTTTTTACCCAATGTTTGAGTTTGTCCATATTTGACCCAAAATTGGGTTAAAACAACCCAGCATTTTTTTGAATGAGTAACAAAATGCTTTCTCTGTGTCCAGATTTGACTGTAACAATAAGGCAAACATTGAAAAAGTAGTCTAATAATGTCTAAATATTTATACAAATGCAAAACCTAATACAATTAAATTATTATTATGTCTGAAAACAATGTTTCCAGCAACTAGGGAATACACAACCAGGTTTATATATTTATATTGTTATACAGCTATCTAGTGGTTACACTATGGTATTACAGATGATAAATGGTGCAAAATTTAGAGGTGAATATTTTGTATCGAAAAATCCCATTATATAGCCTAGCCAGTATTTATTTGTTTTCCCAGAGATTCTCATCTGAATAGCCATTATTAGTGGTATTTATTTTATCAATAACATTTATAATGATTATTAGTGCAGCAACATTTGAGTAATGCACAGTAATGTTTGTAATAGTGTTCGTGTGGGTTATCTTGGAGGGGTGTCTTGTGATCATGTGTATGATGGCACACAAAGCTAAGTACACTGATAAACTTCACATTTAAAGCAAATATAATAAATATTCAAATGTTTGCAGAGGCGTGTAAGTGAAATACATTTCAGCTGATGATGAACAAATAGCACAGCATCTGCCAGGATGAAATTAAAGATAGATAAAAAATAAAGCTTCATTGTTTACATTGAAGGGTAATAATCAAATTACACTTACTTCCTCAATTGCAAGATGATTTTAGTTAAAAGTAGTCAAATTAAATCAATAGTTTTTCAGTAATTTAAGAATATATAATGTGGTACAATTTGGGGTAAAAAAGCTCCCCTATTGTTGGGGCTAAATACACAATAAGGGGACATTAACATATGGGTTTTTGCGTTTAATAAGGTGAGAAGCTTAACTTTTAACTTCAGCGCACTGTTTTTAGACCGCAACAATCAAAACATTACAGTTTTCCTCGTAAAATAGTTAAGAGTTTTCTAATCTGTTTCAAAATACACCACATTTGTGTTACAATTATATTTGCAGTAGGCCTATACAAGTACTGAATTTATATGATTTTGAAAACTAACTACTTTTATGATTTCTTTTCTCACAAAATGACAAGCTGTAAAGCTAAAAATTGGTTTTTTGAACGTCATCTGCGGAGCATCGGACAATTAAACGAGTTTATAATCGGAAGTCGGAAATTGCACTGTATTTGTGGAGCCTTGTTCTCATTCACTTTTATTGTACAGAATAGAGCAGCGTGAATGTTCCTTTAAGGTAATTCTCTGAAATATCAGGATCGCTGGGTGATCTTCATTCTCACGCACCTTTTGGCCGGTTTGAGAACTGAAAACTTGCGTCTGAGTTTTGCGCAGCGCAGCTTCTGAAGCGCCTCCGTCAATGCATCTCTGAAAGAAGAAGAGCATAAAATATTTTGTTCTTTGCATTAAACCAGAGCCTTTATCAAACATATACAGTGCTGTGAAAAAGTATTTGCCCCTTCCTGATTTTTTTTTAGATTTAAATTATTTTTTTTTTTATATTTGTCACACTTACATGATTCAGATCATCAAACAAATTTTAATACTACAGAAAGATAACCCGAGTACATACAAAGTGCAGTTTTTAAATGATCATTTCATTTATTAAGGGAAAAAAGCTGTCCAAACCTGCCTGGCCCTATGTGAAAAAGTAAGTGCCCCCTAAACCTTATAACTGGTTGTGCCATCCTTGGCGATAACAACTGCAAACAAGTGTTTGCTATAACTGGCAATGAGTCTTTCACATCACTGTGGAGGAATTTTGGCCCACTCTTCTTTGCATAATTGTTTTAATTCAGCCACATTGGAGGGATTTAGAGTATGAACGGACTCTTTAAGGTCATGCCACAGCATCTCAATCGGACTTTGACTAGGCCACTCCAAAACCTTAATTAGGGGTTCAAGCACAAGTGCTGAAACCCTTTTGTAATTGTAAGGATTGGTAAAACTGATCGTGCAGAGCTAGAGACGTGAAACCTGGCCAGATGGTAGGCCTCAATTTGGGGAGAACCTATCAGAGTGAGTATGACCCCGATTGGCCCATAGGTGGCGCTACAGCAACCAAAAGTACCACTGTGATCTTTGGCTCAAGACGGACAAAATGTATATCTCCAATTTCGATTTAGGCAGCATACATTTTCTGCTATGTCGAATTTTGTCCAAAACCTACTTTTGCGAACTAGTCCCTGGTTTTTCGCCCCATCGGAACCAGACCAGTCTAGGGCAATTCTCTGGACGCTCTAGATCAATAAATATCAGAAAAAAGTTTAACTTTTGCATTTGGGTGGCTGTAACGGTCATTTAGAAAAGGGGCGTGACTACATACACTCAAAAGCCTATAAATCCTAAAGGAACACTCAGAACTTTACAAAAATTGGTGGGAATATGTGATATAACATAGTAATCAAGCATGTAAAATATTATGAATATCGGACCATAGGTGGCGCTATAACTGTCAAAAAGCTGTGAAAACCATATATTTCCTATGGTAAATTGCCTGTATTGGCTGTAAATGGTCTTTTCCATCTATGATGTTAGTGGTTAAATGATTGCTAAATAAAACTTAATGTCTTTAATGCTTAAAGGCCTTAAATGCTTGAACCCCGCTAAATGCTGCTTGCAGCTTTAATTATGTTTGTTTTTAAGGTGGCGAACTGATGGCCGGACATGATACTATGTTTGTGTCTTGTGTGTCAACTTCAAAGCGATACACTATGAAAAGAGGAACTTAACTCTGTTCCGATCAGCAACTGTATAATAGCGAGATCAATTTCTGTACAGGTCAGTCTCAGACCTAGACATCTCTCAAACAACTAACTTATCTTTAGGCAAGAATATTATACTCAGAGTGTTTGAATTACACTGAATAAAATAATAAACGCAACACTTTTGTTTTTGCCCCCATTTTTCATGAGCTGAACTCAAAGATCTATGGCTTTTTCTATGTACACAAAAGGCCTATTTCTCTCAAATATTGTTCACAAGTCTGTCTAAATCTGTGTTAGTGAGCACTTCTTCTTTGCCGAGATAATCCACCTCACAGGTGTGGCATATTAAGATTATGTGATTACTCAAAATGGTAAGTTATAAAGTCAGAGTTGCGTGATATGCAGTCGCATTTGCGTGTTATAAAGTCAGAATTGTGAGAAATTTATGTCAGAATTGTGATTAAAAAGTCGCATTTATCTTTTAATTTTTTTTATTCCGTGGCGAAAACAAGCTTCCATATGCTTCTGATTGCTTTTAGAGGGAAAAGCTGTCCATAATGCTGGTCTAGGATCAGTTTTCTCCGTCATAAAAGAATATAGGGGAAACCACTGTTTTGAGCAGTGAGTGGATTAGTTCTACAAGCGCACAAATCCTCTCGTCATAAGCAGTTAGGCTATGTAAATAAGGCATTATTGTGCATCAGCTTTACTTTAGCTTTAGCCTAATGGAACATGCCAAATCCTGCATATAGCCTATAGTAAATGCTTTAAAAGGGGAACATTTATGCTCATGGTGTTGGTTCGCCTTCCGCCTATGATCAGAAACTTAATATTTTGTGTTTTGGTGTTGTTTTAATATAGAATTTGGTCTATTTCAGTTATATTAGTCTAATTGTAAAACGGTTAGTTCCAATCCTTGATTCTGATTGGTCAATAGCTGTTTTATTCATGATAACACACGGCTATGACCATATTAGATATCCATAATAAAGGCTAGATGTCTTACGGAGGATTCTCTATCTTCATCACCGGCGGCCATCTTGTCACAGGCAAGCTTTCTGGCGGGCTCTGTGGTGCCTGATGTAAGATGAGTGATCAGCACGAACATATGGGAGGCCGTATGAGACGAAACCCATTGAAACACTTGCACGTTCACATTAGACTTGCACAGACATGTGAAACTCTTGCGATACACATTGAAACACTTGCGATACACATTGAAACTCTTGCGATACACATTAGACTTGCGCAGACATGTGAAACACTTGCGCATACAAACAAATATATTTGCACATATATATGAAACTACGGTGGCAGATTGCTACCACATACATATTATTTTTTCCCACTCAATTATGTTGTAATAACAAGATGTTATGTTGTTGACTCGTTTTAATGACATATTTCCTCATAATAACGAGATGTTATGTCATTACAAATATAGATTTTCTAGGCCTAATAAGGACATGTGTAGTCATGTACAGAATATGCCATATCCAGCTTTTATTTCTATAAAATATTTATAGCTTATCATGCCTTAAACATACTTCTATGTTCGAAAAGCTGAAGCAAACAGTAACAGGACATTCTAACGCAATGTGTATCGCAAGTGTTTCAATGTGTATCGCAAGAGTTTCAATGTGTATCGCAAGCAGTGTTGGGCAAGTTACTTTTAAAAAGTAATTAGTTACAGTTACTAGTTACTTCTTCCAAAAAGTAACTAAATTAGTTACTCAGTTACAAATTTTAAAAGTAACTAGTTACTTAAGAAAGTAACTATTGCGTTACTTTCAAGTAAAATTAAATTTTAAATGCTCAAATGTGACCCCACCTCTACCCCTCTTTAACGGAACTTAAAATACATGTGCATGTTCAATTATTTATGATAAATCTGAATATTATAATGAAATGGACACTTAATACAATAGGCCTACATTATTAACAGAAACATGAAACATTGTACACACATCTAAAAAAAAAAATGTTGTTGTGGGTCAAAGTGAGACTAGCCTCCAATCAAATGCCATGTATGTAGATATTATGTTTATATAGTGGATCAATGCAAATAACACAATAGATGTTTTGGAACTTTTGATATTTATTCCCCCTCAACAGGCCACAACTGGGTAAAATTAAATTAAGCTTGTTAAGCAATATACCAAAAAGACTGACTGTCTTGTGTTGTTCCTTGTGTGTCCTGTTCTGTCCGACTTTGCGTTATGATGGGTCGTTCGCAATTCATGAGCGTTAGCCGTTAGTGATGATGGGTCGTTCGCGAATGAGCGTTAGTGATGATGGATCGACTCGTTCGCGAATGAGCTTTTGATGGGTCGTTCGCGATTCGCGAATGAGCCGACTCTAAGAGCCATATCTCGCATATCTGAAGAGCCGACTCTGTTTTTTTTTTACAAATTTAGCCTATAGAAATTAAATAATTATGTAATAAAAATTGAAATATTATAGTCAAAGTCATTTAAAGAGCCGTCTGTGAGCCAAAAGAGCCGGCTCAGTGAGCTGAGTCAAAAGAGCCGAATGCCCATCACTACTATGCGTGCTTTCGAACACCCGCCCAACTCTACCTCTGATTGGCTTACAATGACATTTTACTCTACCTCAGCCAATCGTCAGCATTTATGCGCTTGTCTCGTGCTCTGCCCACTAACCAAGGAAGAACCGTAAACAAAGTATTTGCCTCTCGCTCAGAGATCTAGTTGGTCTGATGAAAAAAAAACCAGCTTCATCAGTTATAGTAACGCGCCGCTTTTTTTGGCAGTAACGGTAACGGCGTTATTAAGATGAGAAGAGTAATCAATTAGATTACTCGTTACTGGAAAAAGTAATGCCGTTATTCCCATCACTGATCGCAAGAGTTTCAATGTGTATCGCAAGTGTTTCAATGTGTATCGCAAGAGTTTCAATGTGTATCGCAAGAGTTTCAATGTGTATCGCAAGAGTTTCAATGTGTATCGCAAGAGTTTCAATGTGTATCGCAAGTGTTTCAATGTGTATCGCAAGTGTTTCAATGTGTATCGCAAGAGTTTCAATGTGTATCGCAAGTGTTTCAATGTGTATCGCAAGAGTTTCAATGTGTATCGCAAGTGTTTCAATGTGTATCGCAAGTGTTTCAATGTGTATCGCAAGTGTTTCAATGTGTATCGCAAGAGTTTCAATGTGTATCGCAAGAGTTTCAATGTGTATCGCAAGAGTTTCAATGTGTATCGCAAGAGTTTCAATGTGTTTCGTCTCATACAGCCTCCCATACGAACACAAATACTCTTATCTCGTTGAAATCTTGACGGATTTGCAAACGGTTTGGTTTCTTACAAACGTTATTAATGTGGCTATATAATTCTGGATGATTGTTTATTTATACACTTATTATTCATAAGAATGCAGTGTCATAACTACATCTCTGACGTTTATAACAAATCAAACCGTTTGAAAATCAGTAGAAAATTGAGCAAGTTATGGTTATTTAAAAAGTACATGCACCATTAAAACACAAATGTTACGAGTGAGCGAGCTGCCTGTGGCAAGATGGCCGCCACGTGCGGACGTCGACCTCCATTGGCCAGCAGCGCGGACGAGACATCTAGCCTTTATTATGGATATCTATGGCTATGACCGCTTCACCAAACGGTTCTATGCATCACTACCAAGCGGCAACCTCCCCGTCTCTCTCTTGAAACCAACACGGAAGTGAATTAAACTGCAATTCATCGAGTGGCCGCTTGAGGCTGACTGCAAAAGCGAGTCAAATCTGTATCTCCCCTATGTTAAAATGCCTCACTTCACAGCAGAAAAAAACATGTTTACAGCCTGGTGGCAAATAGTTGTTTTGGTCTATATCGCTAATTTTGCCCTTCATAACGACTGTGAGGGGGGTGAATTTTTTTTACAACTCATCCGTTGAAATTATATTAAGCCTTAAAGTTCTGCATAATTAAGGGCGTGGCCACTTGAGTGACAGGTGGATTGCCGCTGCTTTCACTGCTAGTCGTTTGTCTGCTGTCTGTTAGCGTCACCCTCAGCTGTGTTTGTGCTTTTTTCGGGATTATTTCATACAATTTAATACACGTATTATACCTTCGCCCATGCACGCCGTTGGATTCCGTCGTTGTCGAGGATGGAGAGAGAACAACCAGTGCTGTATTTCCAGTTGTTTCCCTCGCATGCACTAATCTGGATGTCTGACAATTTCATTGCTTTTTTGAGTTTAGATTTAAAAACGTCTGTAGATATAGAGACCACACTCGTTATGCGGTACTGTTGCTCTCACGGAACAGATATGCTTATTTAACTTTGTAGTGTAAAATAAAAAGTACCGTCAGATGAAATCCTGCAGGTGTCAGCTTTCTCTTCGTCCATGCACACTTAAATGAGCGCGGATTTCTAGTGCATTTACTGAACTTCTGAGGTAAAATCTTTAATTGCTGGTTTAAAAGCTGGTTTAACCCATCTGAGAAATTGAGAGGCGGCCCAAATCAGATGATATCAGATGAAAATCAGACTGAATAAAGCTCTTTTACGAACTTGAACTTGACGTGCGATGCCATGCTGACTGACATGTATGTGCATGAATCACTGTCACACGCACAAGCTCAGAGCAATATTGTAAGTAACTGTCTGCATAATAATACATTTTTAACTAGCAGAATAATAATGCATCACGATACACATAGTTGACTGCTTGTATGTTGTGAGAAATGTGTGTGATCTGTGTAATGTACTGTTGTATAGCCTACATGCTCTTAACTAATTGCCCCTTTTGGGATTAATAAAGTTATGAAAAAAAGTAAAGTAAATAGTCTCACTTTTAGTTACGTCTTTTAACTATTATAATATTTCGAAAGGCAAAAAAATGAACTTTAACAATTGGCTTTAATCTTCAATCAGCTGTCACTTTAGCGGAGGCCAGTAGCATATAGCATTAGCACCTCAGCTCCACCCACGTCCCGCCTCTTTGCCCATTTTATTTTATCCGGTAGTGACGAGAGGAGACGCGCTGCCAAGATGGCGACGGTTAGCCCCGCCCACTTTAGGCTACAAAAACGCTCTTCAGAAACCTACGGGTGACGTCACGGATACTACGTCCATATTTTTTTACAGTCTATGATCACTACACAAAACCCCTAGCAACCACTCTTAGCAACGTAAACATGTTTGATCATTGATATTGTTCATGAAGCTTATAGATTATTGTGAGTGATCGAGTGAACGAGTGTAACTTACCTGCATTTGTAGGAGATATAGCATTTCCCTTCAGGTCAGTCCTTTATTCATAATTTAAAAAAAATCTGTTTGAATGTCCGCTGGATATCTTGTCCTTTTAACAGTTTTCCGTGCCCTAATCACGTGTCAGTTGCGTCTTGCTTCTCCGTGTTCACAACTTTGAGTCATTTCAATGTAAAAGTCTTCTCTACTGACTGACTCACTCATAAAGACAGGCTTTGTCTCCATCTAATGGAGAAATAATGTAACTTCTGTTGCTGTTTACGGTAAAGGACTATTTTTTCCAGCGGAAGGAAGGCTTTTAGTGTTTTTACTTCATGAAAGTTGCATAGATACATATTTTTCGGCTTTAATGTTTGCATTGTGTGGTAACCGTTTTATAAAAGCACTAAGGTACTCGAGGCTAGCGCTGTATCGTGAATAACTCACGCTGACTCCTAACAACGCTCTTCAGCCGTGACTTATACACGATACACCACAGCCTCGAGTAGTGCTTAGGCTAACTTACATACGGGATGTTATTGTTTTGGTGATGGTCTTTTTTGTAGATCATAAAAAAAGTGTTTAAAAGATTTTTAAAAAATGAAATACTTTTTCACATAGGGCCATGACAGCTTTTTTCCCTTTAATAAAGTGATCGTTTAAAAAAAACAAAAAAAAAAACTACATTTTGTATTTACTCGGGTTATCTTTGTGTAATATTAAATTGTTTGATGATCTGAATCATTTAAGTTTACCAAACATGTGAAAAAAAAATACTAATAATAAGGGAGGGGCAAATAATTATTCACAGCACTGTATCAGTATCGAAGTATATCCACAGGATCCTAAATCATCTTGTCAAGCCTGCATGCAGAATGATTTACATTACTGTAATTTACACAAACGTGTTTCTGCTTAAGTAATTTCCCGTTTAAAAGAAATAGAGTAAACATCACTGCATTGCTTCTGAAGAATACAATCTGTATTACACAGACACACACTTCAAATACAAAACATCAAGTTAATCTCCAGTCCTCCCTGACAGAAAAACAACACAAGCATGTGATGTGCGTCGGCCTCAAGAAGTGTGTGTGCACTGAATTGATTTAGGAATATAAGCACAGGATAAGTGTGTATGTTTGGTTGGGAAGGGAAGTGTTGACTGACGGTGTGGTCAGTGGATTATTTCCATAGTTCCTGATGAACACCTGTGTGCACTTGCAGTCAATGCAAATGTATTTGTCTAAGCTTTTCAAAATACACAGTTTCAAAGTTAGAAGTTATACTGGTATAAAGCTATAAGGCATTATAACATAAACGATTACTTGTGTGGTTACAGACAGAAATAACAGAAAACCTCACAGTAAAACAAGCAGTCGTGAAAAATATGATACACCGGTGTTTTGCCAGATGAGAAGTTTATATAATCTTTTTACTCTTTTAATTCCTTTTATAACTGGTTTAAGTTTCCTTGCTTTTATTTTGTGATTATTTTCCGTGTAAAGCCCTTTGAATTACTATAGTGTGTCAAGTATATAAATAAACTTGCTGAGATCAGGGCTGGAAAGTCTCTTCATAAAGCCAAAAGTGACTTTGTACATCCACAAAATAAATAAAGAATCTTTATTGTACCATGGTCTGGGTGAATACTCGATTCTGATTGGCTGCAGGGTGTCCATTAAAAAGTGATAGAGGACACTAGTAAATGAGTTCTGGTGAAACTGATTGTTTACCGTTCGAAATTAATAAAAAAAAAATGCGCTGGCTACATCAGCTGTGAGTAACCATAGCAACAGGCAGTCAAAGTATCCGGTTACAATTCATTGTAGCCTATCAAAAATAAAAATCTAGTTAGCCGTTACTATGCCTACCTGTGTGTTTTAATTATAGGTTAAAAAAACCCCGAAAGTGTAACGCCCATGGCTAGACAAGCCTAACTTACACGAAGAAAAAAAAACACGTTAACTTTCTTGCTCGTAAGTGAGCTAAACTGAAGGGTTCTCCGAGCTGAGCGGACTATAAATATCTCCGGTTGCTAAATAAACCGTCAGGCGTAACCAGGGAAACCAAGTTATTGTTTGTAAAAACTTTAGATTTCGATTGTAAAACTAATTAAAATATAAACTAATGTTTTAAAAATGTGTTATTTGGCAAGTGACCATGGTATAAGCGGGTTAATGCCCTTCGGCGGAGGCAACCGCTACGCGTCGGACGGTTCACGCCTCGCCGTCTTCCCGAAGGGCATTAACCCTTACTTGGAATCTAAGTTTACATTTTAGAAATCAGATTCTAGCTATATTCTAATTTAAGACTGTTTTGAATTTGGTGTTTGAAACCACCTTAATAAAAGTGCGTAGTAAGTAAAATCTATACAAATATATATAAATCATTTTAACTCGTATTTCATACTTGTATAGGCTAAATTTCAAAACAAATGACAAAGAAATGGGATGTAACACAGTGAATTTAACGTGACATTTTTGAAGAGGAACATAATGAGTGAATAAATAGTTGAGTTGTCAGGCTTTTCCAAATGTAGTGTTGTGATTTAAAATCCTTAAATAAAAATCTAAATGACAACACCGTTCACAATAACAATGTGTGATTGTTATTATATTTAGTGTCATGGAAAATAGAAACACACTCTATTCATTAAATTATTATTTTTTTTTAAATGCAATGTCTTAAGACTTATTTCTTCAAAGGCAACTCATGTTTATATTTCAATTTTCATGAGAAAAACCCAATCGCACTCACAGAAAGATCCAGATATGAGAGAGTCTTCAAAGCCGAGATAAAGGAGAGGTATTGAGTGCGCGCTCACCTGGACGAGTGTGTGTCGTGTATGTAGTAGAACATCACACACACACTCTGAGAGATGACCAGGACCATCAGGAGCCTGAAGATCCACTGGAGAAACACCCCTGCCATCAGAAGCACAAGTGCTGGAGCCAGTGTGTGTGTGTGTGACTGAGATGGAGAGATTATAAATGACACACACACACACACCTGTTCTTAACTCCGCCCCTCTCACTTCATGAATGTGATAAAGTGATATTCTGCAGTGATGATGCATGATGTGTCATGTTTGATAAAGCACAATCTTCAAGTACATTTCATTCTTATCCTATATATCGTATATTAAAATCCATGTTGTATTTGTATATGGACTCTGAGGTCAGCTTGGCAACTTCTCGGAGGAGTTTGGAGTCTTTCTCTCGTCATTCCCGGAGGAGTTCTGGGAAAACTGCTGGTTTCCACACTTTGTTCGACCTCAAGCACGTGTTCACGGCTCCTCACACATCAGCAGATCTGAGATCAGCCAGGGGAGCACTAAAGTCTGTCCTGATAACTCCACCGGCTATAAAACAGTGGAACAGTATTTCAATGATGATTATGGCTTACAGATATGAAAACCTTTTCACAATATTCTAATTTTGAATTTGGGGTTTTCATAAGCTGTAAGCCATAATCATCACAATTATAACAAATGAAGGCTTGAAATATCTCACTTTGCATGTAATGAGTCTATATAATATATTAGTTTCACCTTTTAAGTTGATTTATAACATGATATTCTAGTTTTCTGAGTGTCGCCTGTGTGTTGATCAAAGATCTGCTTGTCAGAGACTCCCTCTCAGACTGTGATAGCGCACGATATTGAAACAGAGGGATTGTCTTCCATATGTCAACATCGTTACCATGCAAATCCTGTTAAACGGGAGATAATGAGAGAGGAGATGAAGTATCTATAGATCCTAATCCTGAACCTAGAGGCTTTTCCTCAATGATTTCTGCAAAACTACCGTATACACACAACATGTCCTCATTTTACACAGGTTTAACAATGTTCTCATTCAGATCATTCACATAATACCATTAACTCAAGCGTCACACCCTGTTGTCAAAGAGCACACATTTATCCATGTGTAAACACAGGATAATTACAGTAAACTCATTATTTTGTGTACAGTAATAGCATAATTTGCTAATTGATTCGCAGCCGAGTGCTTCTTGCGTGTGTGTTTGCTGAGCCGAGTGAACTAGAGGAGCGAGAGAAGGACTCGTCAGAAGAACACTCTTTTACAGCGGCAAAATAATTCTCCAGAAACTTTTCAAAACGCTGGCCTTAGGATTAACACTTCAACATTTCTGACGTGTATTTAGGCCACCAGCGTCTGATGAGATGGCCAATTGTTAAATGTAACATGTTAAATGAAACGGCCCTAAACCGTCTCAAGTGTCTTATATCGTTGGAATCCTCAACACAGACAAAATTCCTCGTCATTTGGCGAAAGTTTCTGGTATTTGGGATTTTTTGGCCCTGATCGGAACCAAACCAGTGCAGGAAGATTCCCTGGAGTCTGATTGTCAATGATCATCAAAACAAAGTTGAAATAAAATGGCTAAAACTCATGAACGGAATGAGATTTCACATATAAGAGCTAATTCTGTGGTTCACGTGGGGACTGGCCACTTGGTGGCGCTATAACATGGAGAGAAAAAACAACAAAAATGGCTATAGCTACGCAACACTAAGTCTGATTGACTTGAACATTGGTATGCGGTGTCTTCGTCCAAGGTGCCAAGACTGACGTTAAGGATATTCGCGTATCTCGAAAAACGCAGTCGGCGACGGCCAATGAGGTTTGAGCAGCTAACAGACAAGGTTAACGGAGGCCGATCGTAACGAAACTCGGTGGGCCTGTACGACTCATGCCTGTAATCACATGGTGTTTCACACATCCACACAATATTAATATCATTTGAAAGATCTCCTCATACTGAACAGCTTTGCCTCAAGAACCACTGCTGTCAATCAAATCGTTCATTAAATATATTCACGATTATGTAAAACAAACTACTTTTGCAAGCTAGTCCTAGGTTTTTAGCTCAACCTTAATAAAACCAGTGCAGTCAAATTTTCTGGACTCTCTAGCTCAATAATTATTAAACAAATATTGAACTTTTCCCTTTCGGTTTATGTAGAAAATGGGCGTGGCAAAATATACTCAAGAGCCTATTAATCCTAAACGAATATGCAAAACTTCACCAAATTAAGTGAGCACATGCAACATATGATTCTAAACAAGCATGCCAACTTTTATGGAGATTGGACCATAGGTGGCGCTATAAGTGTTAACCCCTTAAGTGTCACCCCCCTTTTTTTGAATATACATGAAAATGCACATTTCGAACTTAAATGGTTGTAATTCACGAATGCTTTGGAATATAGACGTAAGATTGGTCTTGTTTTAAAGAAGACATTTGGCAGATTTTTGTATAAGTGAAATAAATTGAGAAAGTGAAACAGAAAAAAAGTTATAGAAGTTTGAGTTTATGAAAATGTACAATGTAAAAAGTTTTATTATTCTTATTTTATATAAAATATATATTTTCAAAACCTGGGCGACTCTAAAACTGCACAAAAAAAATCAAAGCCAAAAATCTGAACAAGTTGTGTTTCAAATTTTAGGTTGATATCTCAAAAAATTAGCTTTCAGTGAGATTTTGTTTGTGCGTAGTACCAAACTTTTTCACTAGATGACAACCATTACTGCCCATATAAGGGCGCCTCCATTTCCATATGTGTTTTGAGTGATATGAACCATTATTTCCACAATTTTATACAATTTATGAAGTAGACATCCTATTCAGAAGTAATATGAGAAGTTTGGCAGATTTTGATATGAATTCAACCTCTAAGGAACACATAAAAAGAACACGCATGTGCGTTATAGCTTCCTGCAACAAATGGCGAATATATCATTTTTTTCTTTATATAAAAAAAAAATATATCAGACCTTTTTTTTCTAAAATAATTGAATGGATGCTATCTTTTGAACTCTTGGCATGAAATGGTGTTTTCCATCTATAATCTAAGTGGTTTCATGCTTGCTAAATGAAAAAATCCCCTTTTACGCATTGGCTTAGAGGCCTTGAAGTGCTTGAACCCCGATATTTGCTGCTCGCAGCTGTATTTATTTTAGTTTCTTTTTACCAATACTGGAGTTTGTGTCTTATCGGCGGGGGTGTTTCGCCCTTGGACGTATATGGTATTAAATTGTGGTTCGTGGACATCTTTTGTTATTGATGAGAGTGTTTTTGTGCCGATATTATTAGGTATAGAGAAATGTTGTAGAATGTTGTAGAAGTTTTTTTTTTTTTTTTTTTTATTATTATTGTGTCAGTATTAAAAGGTAATCTGTAAATATATGATTATATATGAGAAATATGATATATCTGTCCATATTATGAAAAGTAGATTTTCTCCTGGTTTGAAATGGATAGGGAGTTGGGGAAGTGGAATGTTTTTTGTTTTTTTTTACTTTTACTTTGGTAGGTTATGGTAGCGTTTAAATAAACATATAGTTTCTGTTTTGTTTGTTATTTTGCCCTGTAAAAGGGAAAAGTGGGACGTAACACAAATAAATTCATCAACATACAATTGAAAACATACAATTCTAAGATACAAAACTCACTTTTCGAGTGATTTTGTCATTTTTGTAAGTCATAATAGTGTAAAAGAGCTTAGATCAACCCACTTTTGTTTCCGATGTTTATTTTCAAAAGGCAACAAATAATTTAAAGCGGTCTGTACAAAGCTTGAGTACAAAAGCTATTTCAGAAAGTATTGCTCTTTAAAAAAAATCTCTGCCTTGAATATTCTATAAAAATCAAGTAAAAATACTCTTTTCGTCAAGCTTTAAAAGTTCACTTAAAACAGACATCTTTCGAAGGAGTGAATCTCTGACCTCACGTTTGCCAGAGATCGTTTGTAACAATCTGCTCGAATGTAACATCCCATTTTTGATTTACAGACACAGCACAAACACACACACACACACACACACATAGACAGTTCACATGATTTTCAAGGGTCCACGAAGGAGACCATGATGTATCGAGTGCCTTGTGTGGTGGGGAGCCCCTCGTGGTAGTGCGTCAGGCGGCCCGGGTGCATGAACGACCAGCCCTTCCTGGGAGACTCCACCTTACAGTCGTAGCGCAGGAACCGGCAACCTCCACCCTGACACACACACACACACACACCTGATGCCCCGCTGGCGAACTCATGTCTGAACAATAATGTAAATAAGGTTTGTTTGACACCGTCTCCTAACCAGACATGACGCGCAATAAAAGCCATGTTAATCAGAGTCTATCCTGACCAGCCGTGACAGCGACGCGTGCCGATTCTGTTTAAGAAATGGGTTTTGTTTCTGCGACGCCGAGGCAGGAACACCAACATACAAAGTATGACAATGATAAACTCGGGTACTAATTTGTACTTTTTTAATGGTATTAATGGACCCTTATAGCGCTTGCAGAGAGACTCCGCCCACACCCTCTTCTGATTGGTTGTGATTTTTGATTGATTTGGTTGCGAGTGCTGTGCGCTTGCAGAGAGACTCCGCCCACACACTCTTCTGATTGGCTGTGATTTTGGATTAATTTGGTTGTGAGTGCAGTGCACTTGCAGAGAGACTCCGCCCACACCCTCTTCTGATTGGTTGTGATTTTTGATTGATTTGGTTGCGAGTGCTGTGCGCTTGCAGAGAGACTCCGCCCACACTCTCTTCTGATTGGCTGTGATTTTGGATTGATTTGGTTGTGGGTGCAGTGCGCTTGCAGAGAGACTCCGCCCACACGCTCTTCTGATTGGCTGTGATTTTGGATTGATTTGGTTGTGGGTGCAGTGCGCTTGCAGAGAGACTCCGCCCACACGCTCTTCTGATTGGCTGTGATTTTGGATTGATTTGGTTGTGAGTGCAGTGCGCTTGCAGAGAGACTCCGCCCACACTCTCTTCTGATTGGCTGTGATTTTGGATTGATTTGGTTGTGGGTGCAGTGCGCTTGCAGAGAGACTCCGCCCACACGCTCTTCTGATTGGCTGTAATATTTGATTGTGGTTGTGAGTGCAGCGCGACTACAGAGAGACTCCGCCCACACTCTCTTCTGATTGGCTGAGATTTTGGGTTGATTTGGTTGTGAGTGCAGTGCGCTTGCAGAGAGACTCCGCCCACACTCTCTTCTGATTGGCTGAGATTTTGGGTTGATTTGGTTGTGAGTGCAGTGCGCTTGCAGAGAGACTCCGCCCACACGCTCTTCTGATTGGCTGTAATATTTGATTGATGTGGTTGTGAGTGCAGCGCGACTACAGAGAGACTCCGCCCACACGCTCTTCTGATTGGCTGTGATTTTGGATTGATTTGGTTGTGAGTGCAGCGCGACTGCAGAGAGACTCCGCCCACACACTCTTCTGATTGGCTGTAATATTTGATTGATTATCAAATTATTATAGTTTTGCATTTTTAAATTAGTCATTATTTTATTTTTAGTATTTTATTTGGTTTTGCTAGTTTTAGTTTAGTTTTATTTTGTGAACATTTCTATTGAGTTTTTATATATTTAGTTTCAGTTTTAGTTTTCTTAATTATAGTTTAGCAGAGTTAACAGAACACTTCCAGTTAAAAAGGCATTTAATTTCAGCAAAGTTTAATGTGTACAGTTAACATTTGTGCAAACCTCTTAATAATAAAAATGAAATAATTGTTTGAGATTGAACAAAGAACCAAACAAATGTAACTTAAATGTATAAAATTAAAAATTACATACTCATTCATAGTAAAGATGAAATCTTGTTAAACGTGGTGTATAAGAAAAAAAATATGATTATTCTTTATGCTTATTTCTATGATTAATCCTTTCAAAATATTATTCTTGTATTGATCCATTTATGATTTTCGTCTATTGTATATTTTAATATCATATACTCATATTCAGGTGTTCTACTCAGACCAGACATTTAGTTCACTCTGAAAATATGTCTATTTGTGGGCTAGAGATGCTCTTGTGTTTCCATTGTCTATCATCAAGCGTCACATGAGACGGGGATTCAGGCAGTACAGCTGTATAATTGCAAAAGGGCTGAAATTTCTATTTTATTTCAGTTTACGCAAATGTTTTTGGACCATTAGTTTCAGTTTTCGTTTCTGAAAATAACCTTGGTGTGGACAGCGTCTGGTTAGGACACGGTGTGAGGGTTTATGGGTCGACACACTCCATTAAACCCGACAGAAGTCACTGGAAGTCCTGCTTACCTCATAATCGGCGCCTTTGCTGTTGAGTGCGATGTTAATGGTGAACGTGGAGGAATCGTGATGCGGACGGAGCGACGGCTGCTCGTCAGGGCGATACCGGACCACGAAGTTCATCACAGCCTGAGCCTGAAACACAAGAGTGTGTGTTGCTGGTGAGTATGGAGGATAAATCTGCTTCAAAATGATCCAAATCAGGTGATTCTGTGGTTTTTCCCCCGAATCAGAGGAAGCAGCAGTCGTTGAATATAAGAAGATTCAAAATAGTTAAATTAAAAAGAAATCAAGTTTAAATATTCATGTTTCCAATCAAATATATTCCTTTATATTTACACTCCCTTATTTACCTAGAGATGTATTACCTATATATATATTACTTTGTTCAATTCAATATTTGATTTGATTCATTTCAGTTCATTAATTGAAACAAACAGTGAATCAACCTCCAAAATGAATCAAACTGATGTAATGTAAATTAACAAATAAAAAGCCTATTAAAAAAATAAGGTAATACTTTATTTTACATTGTCTTTGTTACACACATTTACTACAGTAAAAACAATAAATCTGCATAATTACATGCACTAACCCTAAACCCCACCCTACTCCTGTAGTAAGAACATGTTGTGAATTAACATTACGCAGTAATCCAATGCATACTTGCATAAAAATACTTACAATGTAAAAATATAAATATGGGCAGCAAATGAATGACTCAAGCCAGGTGTGTGTGTGTCTGTGAGTGTGTCTGTGTGTGTGTGTGTGTGTGTCTGTGAGTGTGTCTGTGTGTGTGTCTGTGTGTGTGTGTGTGTGTGTGTGTGTGTGTGTGTGTGTGTGTGTGTGTCTGTGTGTGTGTGTGTGTGTGTGTGTGTCTGTGTGTGTATGTGTGTATGCGTGTGTCTGTGCGTGTGTGTATGCGTGTGTGCGTGTGTGTGTGTGTGTGTGTGTGTGTGTCTGTGTGTGTGTGTGTGTGTGTGTATGCATGCGTGTGTGTGTGTGTGTGTGTCTGTGTATGCGTGTGTGTGTGTGTGTGTGTCACCTTCGGATAGTACCCTGGGTAGAGTTTTTCTGTCACAGGAACGATGTAGTCTTTGAGGAACTTCAGCCACTCTTTCTCGTACTCGATCTGATTCATGTGAATATCAACAGTGGGAACATTCTCATAACCTCCAGCTAACCGCTCGTCCTGAGAGAGAAACACACACACATGAGCTGCTGGGTCACACACACACACATACACTCAGTTACTCACACACACTCTCAGTCACACACACACAATCTCAGTCACACACACACTCTCAGTCACACACACACACACTCTCAGTCACTCAAGTGCACACACACACACACACACACACACACACACACTCTCAGTCACACACACACAATCTCAGTCACACACACACTCTCAGTAACACACACACACACACACACACACACACACACACACGCACTCTGAGGTCACTGACCGTGTGTCTTCCTCCAGACCATCCGCCGAAATCCTCCATGGTCTCCACGAGCTCGTCACACATTCTCTCGGAGAACGCTGGGAACCAGTACACGTCTGGACAGGGCTGAAACACACACACACACACACACACTCATGATGAATCCTCTCACATGCGCTCATCAGTGGCGACACCGAGCAAACATCGAGTCACCGTTGGAAAAGAAACAGAAGAGACACAAACAACAACAGACTGCTGGAGATGCAGACTCACCTGCTCCACAACGTCCCCATCGTCCTCGAAAATCCTGGAGTAGTTCTCATGGATGTATTTCTCTCTCCAGTCCTGAGATCACACACACACACAGGGTAAGTGTGCGCTCACGGGTTTGTCTACTGACGTGTGTGTAGGGTTGGGTATCGTTTTAATTTTATAACTCTCACCACTGGGTTGTCGAAGATCTGCCACATGTCTGGATAAAGGCGACTGATGTTGTAATTAGTGGAGGACACCAGGCGGCCGAACTCATCCCTATTGGACACGAACATGAAGATGCCCTGCAGGAGCACACACACACACACACACACACACACGGGATGTGGATCGTCATCGGTATAACCTTCAAAATCATCTATTTTCACACCGTTGTTTTCTAACAGCTCCAAACTCAAGTAAAAAATCTCTGGTGTCTTCGTGTGCGGGTCAAAAATGACCGGAAATTATTTTTTTATTTCAATGAAATTAATGTACTATATTTTAGTTCAATAATGTTGTTTATTTATGGCGAGACGGCAAGCAAAAACTTTTTTTTTCACTGGTCAAATTTGAGATTTTGGGATATTTGTCTTCAATAACATGTCTTCTTTTAGACTTGTGGTGAAAAAAAGTCAGAAATACACATTTAGGTCTTTATTTTATGACACTGTGTCCGTTTGCGTCTGTAGATTTATCATAAATTCGTCAAAAGTTGGCGTTCTGAATCATCCGTTGCTCCGCGATCTGCACCGTCATCACCTCTCTCTCCTGTACAACGCTGTCGGATCCAAATATGGTCATTTCCTTTTTATCAGCAACCAATCCTGAAAGTAAAAGGGCGCAAATGCACGATCTCATTGGCTGATGCTAAATCTTTAAAGCCCGTTTTCTCAAAACGACTTTTCTCTCACACTCAAAGTCCGACATCTCCACTTCGGTAGCACCTATACACACACCAAACTGCCCAGTCGTGTACCTAGTTATATTATGAAGACATTTACAGAGGGATTTGTAAATATTTTATCCTAGCCTGATTTATATAACATTTTATTCCAAAAAACATGGCAAAAATCTTTTTTTAAGGCCATTGAGAGTATATTCTGATTTCCAGAAATCCCTCTAGTATGTGAACACAACGAAAAAACTATTTTGAACCTGGCTTTATCCAATACTCAGATTTCATTTTTTGAAATATATGCGAATTAGCGCATATTTAATTAGATAATGGCTAATTTGCATATTTAAACATTAAATTACAGAAAACTTGTAATACATTTTTTTCTCCTCTTAATGTAGGTAATCAACTGGGAAGGATTCATGGTGATATCTGCTAGTTAAAAAAAATTACCCTATTCACCTGTAGTGTCTCGCCTTAATATTTAGTATTTTTAGGGGATTTTATGGAACTACATTATATTTACGCTTTATTTATAATCCATTTATACGAGCACAGACCTGAAAATTACATTTCCTACTTAATCTGTGGTAAATCTCGAATGCTTTCGAGCGACAGACCGAAGTTTGATCTCTTTTTTTTTTTTTTTTTATTGCTGAAGGGAAAAAAGTTCAACTTGTACGTTTTCAAAATTGTACGTTTATTGTTATGAAAAATATTTTCATATGAAATCTATATTTTGTATACTTCTAAATGCAGTAAATGTGATCACCTGCTCACGGACGGTCTTGCAGAAGATCATGTCCGGGTCCATGCCCTCCTGCTGGTACAGAGAGACGGCAGCCAGACGCGAGCGCAGGGTCTCTCCGCGGATCAGATACACCTGAGTGATGTAGGGCACGTTCCACAGGCCACTGGAACACAGCAGGACATCAGATGACCGACACTGAGCTGATCTCAATACTGGCACTATCGTCTCCTGTAGAGCTGCTGACACACTTAGTCCACTCAACTGAATCTGTTTCAGAACTGATGAAATCTGCAACTTTGACTGTTGTTGAACTGAAACAAATCATCATTGAATTTTTGATTGATTTTTGCAGCAATGACTGTTATTGAACTGAATTGAATCAACATTTAAGTGAATTGAATTTGTTTCTAAATTGATTAACTTTGCAACATTGACCATATTATTGAACTGAATAATGTTGTAAAGTTCATCAATTAAGAAACATATTCAATTCACTTAAATGTTGATTCAATTCAGTTCAATAACATGGTCAGAGTCAAATTGAATTGAATTAGATTTATAACTGATTAATTTTGCAACATATACACTGTTATTGAACTGAATTGAATCAACACTGAACTAAATTGAATCAACAATAAACTGAATTGAATTCGGTTCATAATTGATGAATTTTGCAGTACTGACACTGTTATTGAACTGAATTAAATCAACATTTAAGTGAATTGAATTTGTGTCTAAATTGATTAACTTTACAACATTATTCAGTTCAATAATATGGTCAATGTTGCAAAGTTCATCAATTAAGAAACATATTCAATTCACTTAAATGTTGATTCAATTCAGTTCAATAACATGGTCAGAGTCAAATTGAACTGAATTGAATTAGTTTTATAACTGATTAATTTTGCAACATATACACTGTTATTGAACTGAATTGAATCAACACAAACTAAATTGAATTCAGTTTATAATTGATTAAATTTGCATCATTCATTCTGTTATTGAACTGAACTGAATCAACATTGAACTGAATTGAATTCGGTTCATAATTGATGAATTTTGCAGTACTGACACTGTTATTGAACTGGATTCAAATCAAATCAAATTTGTTTCATAATTGTAATTTGCTTCATTCATTCTGTTATCAAACAATTGAATCAACATTAAACTGAATTGAATTCGGTTCATAATTTAATTTTGCAGTACTGACACTCTTATTGAAGTGAATTGATCTGAATAATGGCACTATTGTCTTCTGTAGAGCTGCTTTACAGCTGAAATTGAGTTTGTTTCATGATGGATAAACTTTACACCAATGACTATTATTGAACTGAACCAAATCATCATTGAACGGAATTAAATTAGTTTCATAATTGATGACATTTACATAATTCATTAAAAGTTATTAAACATTGAACTGAATTGAATTCGGTTCAAAATTGATGAACTTTGCAGTACTGACACTTATTGAAATGAATTTAAATCAAATCAAATTTGTTTCATAATTGAAATTTGCATCATTCATTCGGGTTTTAAACATTGAACTGAATTGAATATGGTTCAAAATTGATGAACTTTGCAATACTGACAATGTTATTAAACAGAATTGAATCAACATGAACTGAATTGAATGTGATTCACAATTGATGAAATTTGCATAATTCATTAAGTTATTAAACAATGAACTGAATTGAATTCGGTTCATAATTGATTAATTTTGCAGTACTGACACTGTTATTGAACTGAATTCAATTCCAATCAAATTTGTTTCATAATTGAAATTTGCATCATTCATTCTGTTATTAAACAATTGAACTGTTTATACAGTTCATTCTGAATTAAATCTGTTATACAAACAATTGAATCAACATTGAACTGAATTGAATTTGGTTCATAATTGAATTTTGCAGTACTGACACCGTTATTGAAGTGAATTGATCTGAATAATGGCACTAATGGTCTTCTGTAGAGCTGCTTTACAGCTGAAATTGAGTTTGTTTCATGATGGATGAACTCCAGTACTGACACCGTTATTCAACTAAACTGAATAGAATTGAAATAAATTTGTTTCATAACTGATGCATTCTGCAACATTGAACTAAATTGAATTGGTTTCTTAATTGATGAACTTTGCAATATTGGCAATGTTATTGAACTAATCAAATAAAATTAAATTTGTTTCATAATTGATGAAATTTGCATAGTTCATTCTGTTATTGAACTGAATCAATATTGAACTGAATTGAACTCGGTTCCTAATTTATTCATTTTGCAGTACTGACACTGTTATTGAATGAATTCAAATCAAATCCGGTGCAGCGGAAAAAGAAAAAAATATATCTTGCTTATGTTTTATCATTAATCATTTATATAATTTGAAATATATGTTTAATGCTTTTCTTTGATTAATCTTTATGCCTCAAATGTAGCTGATTGACTGAGGGTTAACCTGTGCTTGCTGTTAGATGAGGGTAAAGTTTATAAGTTTCCGATAGACAGACCACAGATGCTCGAATGCCTCCGAATAAAGCGGTAAACGAATGTTATCTTAGCTAAACATCTGGCAGTGTACGGCTAACACCTCAGAGTGTGAAAGCTATGTGTGTGTGTCTTGAGTGTCAGATTCACTATGAAAAGAGGAACTTAACTTAAGAGATCTCTCAAACAACTCACTTATCTTTAGGCAAGAATATTATACTCAGTGTTTGAATTATATTTTACTTGAAGTGATTTCAACTGTTCATTTATGTTTCTTTATTAAACTTTTAATTAATTTTACTCTTCATTTATTATTTGATTGTCTGCTGTTAAGAAATAAAATTTGACTTAATCATCTGACTGGATCCTCTCTGCATCAAAATCAAATCAAATGTGTTTTATAATTGATGAAATTTGCATAATTTATTCTGTTATTAAACTAAATCAAAATTGAACTTAATTGAATCCGGTTCATAATTGATTAATTTTGCAGTACTGACACTTATTGAAATGAATTTAAATCAAATCAAATTTGTTTCATAATTGAAATTTGCATCATTCATTCGGGTTTTAAACATTGAACTGAATTGAATATGGTTCAAAATTGATGAACTTTGCAATACTGACAATGTTATTAAACAGAATTGAATCAACATGAACTGAATTGAATGTGATTCACAATTGATGAAATTTGCATAATTCATTAAGTTATTAAACAATGAACTGAATTGAATTCGGTTCATAATTGGTTAATTTTGCAGTACTGACACTGTTATTGAACTGAATTCAATTCCAATCAAATTTGTTTCATAATTGAAATTTGCATCATTCATTCTGTTATTAAACAATTTAACTGTTTATACAGTTCATTCTGAATTAAATCAGTTATACAAACAATTGAATCAACATTGAACTGAATTGAATTTGGTTCATAATTGAATTTTGCAGTACTGACACCGTTATTGAAGTGAATTGATCTGAATAATGGCACTAATGGTCTTCTGTAGAGCTGCTTTACAGCTGAAATTGAGTTTGTTTCATGATGGATGAACTCCAGTACTGACACCGTTATTCAACTAAACTGAATAGAATTGAAATAAATTTGTTTCATAACTGATGCATTCTGCAACATTGAACTAAATTGAATTGGTTTCTTAATTGATGAACTTTGCAATATTGGCAATGTTATTGAACTAATCAAATAAAATTAAATTTGTTTCATAATTGATGAAATTTGCATAGTTCATTCTGTTATTGAACTGAATCAATATTGAACTGAATTGAACTCGGTTCCTAATTTATTCATTTTGCAGTACTGACACTGTTATTGAATGAATTCAAATCAAATCCGGTGCAGCGGAAAAAGAAAAAAATATATCTTGCTTATGTTTTATCATTAATCATTTATATAATTTGAAATATATGTTTAATGCTTTTCTTTGATTAATCTTTATGCCTCAAATGTAGCTGATTGACTGAGGGTTAACCTGTGCTTGCTGTTAGATGAGGGTAAAGTTTATAAGTTTCCGATAGACAGACCACAGATGCTCGAATGCCTCCGAATAAAGCGGTAAACGAATGTTATCTTAGCTAAACATCTGGCAGTGTACGGCTAACACCTCAGAGTGTGAAAGCTATGTGTGTGTGTCTTGAGTGTCAGATTCACTATGAAAAGAGGAACTTAACTTAAGAGATCTCTCAAACAACTCACTTATCTTTAGGCAAGAATATTATACTCAGTGTTTGAATTATATTTTACTTGAAGTGATTTCAACTGTTCATTTATGTTTCTTTATTAAACTTTTAATTAATTTTACTCTTCATTTATTATTTGATTGTCTGCTGTTAAGAAATAAAATTTGACTTAATCATCTGACTGGATCCTCTCTGCATCAAAATCAAATCAAATGTGTTTTATAATTGATGAAATTTGCATAATTTATTCTGTTATTAAACTAAATCAAAATTGAACTTAATTGAATCCGGTTCATAATTGATTAATTTTGCAGTACTGACACTTATTGAAATGAATTTAAATCAAATCAAATTTGTTTCATAATTGAAATTTGCATCATTCATTCGGGTTTTAAACATTGAACTGAATTGAATATGGTTCAAAATTGATGAACTTTGCAATACTGACAATGTTATTAAACAGAATTGAATCAACATGAACTGAATTGAATGTGATTCACAATTGATGAAATTTGCATAATTCATTAAGTTATTAAACAATGAACTGAATTGAATTCGGTTCATAATTGGTTAATTTTGCAGTACTGACACTGTTATTGAACTGAATTCAATTCCAATCAAATTTGTTTCATAATTGAAATTTGCATCATTCATTCTGTTATTAAACAATTTAACTGTTTATACAGTTCATTCTGAATTAAATCAGTTATACAAACAATTGAATCAACATTGAACTGAATTGAATTTGGTTCATAATTGAATTTTGCAGTACTGACACCGTTATTGAAGTGAATTGATCTGAATAATGGCGCTATTGTCTTCTGTAGAGCTGCTTTACAGCTGAAATTGAGTTTGTTTCATGATGGATGAACTCCAGTACTGACACCGTTATTCAACTAAACTGAATAGAATTGAAATAAATTTGTTTCATAACTGATGCATTCTGCAACATTGAACTAAATTGAATTGGTTTCTTAATTGATGAACTTTGCAATATTGGCAATGTTATTGAACTAATCAAATAAAATTAAATTTGTTTCATAATTGATGAAATTTGCATAGTTCATTCTGTTATTGAACTGAATCAACATTGAACTGAATTGAACTCGGTTCCTAATTTATTCATTTTGCAGTACTGACACTGTTATTGAATGAATTCAAATCAAATCCGGTGCAGCAGAAAAAGAAAAAAATATATCTTGCTTATGTTTTATCATTAATCATTTATATAATTTGAAATATATGTTTAATGCTTTTCTTTGATTAATCTTTATGCCTCAAATGTAGCTGATTGACTGAGGGTTAACCTGTGCTTGCTGTTAGATGAGGGTAAAGTTTATAAGTTTCCGATAGACAGACCACAGATGCTCGAATGCCTCCGAATAAAGCGGTAAGCGAATGTTATCTTAGCTAAACATCTGGCAGTGTACGGCTAACACCTCAGAGTGTGAAAGCTATGTGTGTGTGTCTTGAGTGTCAGATTCACTATGAAAAGAGGAACTTAACTTAAGAGATCTCTCAAACAACTCACTTATCTTTAGGCAAGAATATTTTACTCAGTGTTTGAATTATATTTTACTTGAAGTGATTTCAACTGTTCATTTATGTTTCTTTATTAAACTTTTAATTAATTTTACTCTTCATTTACTATTTGATTGTCTGCTGTTAAGAAATAAAATTTGACTTAATCATCTGACTGGATCTCCTCTCTGCATCAAAATCAAATCAAATGTGTTTTATAATTGATGAAATTTGTATAATTCATTCTGTTATTAAACTGAATCAAAATTGAACTTAATTGAATCCGGTTCATAATTGATTAATTTTGCAGTACCGACACTGTTATTGAACTGAATTCAAATCAAATCAAATCAAATTTGTTTAATAATTGATGAAAATTGCATAATTTGTTCTGTTATTATTCTGAATTGAATCAACATTGAACTGAATTAAATTTGTTTCATAATTGATTAACTTTGTTACATTGACACTGTTATTGAACCTAATTGAATCAAACTGAACAATGGAATTTTTTCACAATTAATAAAGTTTGCATCATTAATTCTGTTATTAAACTGAATTGAGTCAACACTGAACTGAATCGAATGTTTCATAATTGATTAACTTTGCTGCATAGACACTGTTATTGAACTAAAATTGTATCAAATTGAATTAATTTCACAATTGATGAACTTTGCAATATTGACACTGTTATTGAACTAAATTGAATCAAACTGAACTGAATTTACTTTGTTCATAATTGATTAATTGTGCAACACGGACAATTCTTGATCTGAATAATAACTCTATTGTGTTTTGTAGAGCTGCTTTACATCTGACATTGATGAATTTGACAACATTACCACTGTAATATCTTCCCTGTGTATAACGATGCAGCCGCTCTGTATTGTAGAAATAAAGATGTTTAGCAGTCGTCAAATCTGTCTTGTGGGCTGATGGTGAAAATAAATCTTATTTTTCCCCCCAAATCACTTATATTTCTACAAATTGAAATGTTGATACCAAGCATTGATACATTGTTGGCCTTTCACCTCTACACTGATGTACAGAAGACAACACTGAGGTCTAAGACAAGACGACACAGAGCAGCGAAAGTTGACATTTGCGACAACAACACACTCGCTCTACCGATAAACACACACACACACACACACACACACGGTGAAAGACACTCACACTCTCTTGCTCTGCACGATGTCGATGTAGTCCTCGGAGCGCGAGTAGAAGCCCTCGGGACTCAGAGCGCCCCAGAAGTTTGACCACAGCTTGCCGTGCCGGGAGAGCATGGGCGCGATCACACTCCTGCGAACACCAGCGGGACACAACATCATCAGGGTCACACAACGTCATGGTCACACAACATCAGGG
Source organism: Rhinichthys osculus (assembly GCA_029959095.1). Classification (NCBI taxonomy): domain Eukaryota; kingdom Metazoa; phylum Chordata; class Actinopteri; order Cypriniformes; family Leuciscidae; genus Rhinichthys; species Rhinichthys osculus. The sequence continues at coordinate 1,302,509 of JARWKJ010000021.1, read as the reverse complement.
TCACACAACATCAGGGTCACACAACGTCAGGGTCACACAACATCGGGGTCACACAACATCAGGGTCACACAACATCAGGGTCACACAACATCGGGGTCACACAACATCAGAGTCACACAACATCAGGGTCACACAACATCAGGGTCACACAACATCAGGGTCACACAACATCAGGGTCACACAACGTCAGGGTCACACAACATCAGGGTCACACAACGTCAGGGTCACACAACATTGGGGTCACACAACATCAGGGTCACACAACATCAGGGTCACACAACATCGGGGTCACACAACATCAGGGTCACACAACATCAGCGTCACACAACATCAGGGTCACACAACATCAGGGTCACACAACATCAGCGTCACACAACATCGGGGTCACACAACATCGGGGTCACACAACATCAGGGTCACACAACATCAGCGTCACACAACATCAGGGTCACACAACATCAGGGTCACACAACATCAGGGTCACACAACATCAGCGTCACACAACATCAGGGTCACACAACATCAGGGTCACACAACATCAGGGTCACACAACATCAGCGTCACACAACATCATCAGGGTCACACAACATCAGGGTCACACAACATCAGGGTCACACAACATCAGGGTCACACAACATCGGGGTCACACAACATCAGGGTCACACAACATCAGGGTCACACAACATCAGGGTCACACAACATCAGCGTCACACAACATCATCAGGGTCACACAACATCATCAGGGTCACACAACATCAGGGTCACACAACATCAGGGTCACACAACATCAGGGTCACACAACATCGGGGTCACACAACATCAGGGTCACACAACATCGGGGTCACACAACATCAGGGTCACACAACATCAGGGTCACACAACATCGGGGTCACACAACATCAGGGTCACACAACATCTGGGTCACACAACATCGGGGTCACACAACATCAGGGTCACACAACATCAGGGTCACACAACATCGGGGTCACACAACATCAGGGTCACACAACATCTGGGTCACACAACATCTGGGTCACACAACATCAGGGTCACACAACATCAGGGTCACACAACATCAGGGTCACACAACATCAGGGTCACACAACATCAGGGTCACACAACATCGGGGTCACACAACATCGGGGTCACACAACATCAGGGTCACACAACATCTGGGTCACACAACATCAGGGTCACACAACATCAAGGTCACACAACATCAGGGTCACACAACATCAGGGTCACACAACGTCAGGGTCACACAACGTCAGGGTCACACAACGTCATGGTCACACAACGTCATGGTCACACAACATCAGGGTCACACAACATCAGGGTCACACAACATCAGGGTCACACAACATCAGGGTCACACAACATCAAGGTCACACAACATCGGGGTCACACAACATCGGGGTCACACAACATCGGGGTCACACAACATCAGGGTCACACAACATCAGGGTCACACAACATAGGGGTCACACAACATCGGGGTCACACAACATCGGGGTCACACAACATCAGGGTCACACAACATCGGGGTCACACAACATCAGGGTCACACAACATCAGGGTCACACAACATCAGGGTCACACAACATCAGGGTCACACAACGTCATGGTCACACAACGTCATGGTCACACAACATCAGGGTCACACAACATCAGGGTCACACAACATCAGGGTCACACAACATCAGGGTCACACAACATCAGGGTCACACAACGTCAGGGTCACACAACATCATGGTCACACAACGTCAGGGTCACACAACATCAGGGTCACACAACATCAGGGTCACACAACATCAGGGTCACACAACATCACACAACATCAGGGTCACACAACATCAGGGTCACACAACATCGGGGTCACACAACATCGGGGTCACACAACATCGGGGTCACACAACATCGGGGTCACACAACATCGGGGTCACACAACATCAGGGTCACACAACATCAGGGTCACACAAAATCAGAGTCACACAACATCAGGGTCACACAACATCGGGGTCACACAACATCGGGGTCACACAACATCAGGGTCACACAACGTCAGGGTCACACAACGTCAGGGTCACACAACATCGGGGTCACACAACATCAGGGTCACACAACATCAGGGTCACACAACATCAGGGTCACACAACATCGGGGTCACACAACATCAGGGTCACACAACATCAGGGTCACACAACATCAGGGTCACACAACATCAGGGTCACACAACATCGGGGTCACACAACATCAGGGTCACACAACATCAAGGTCACACAACATCAGGGTCACACAACATCGGGGTCACACAACATCAGGGTCACACAACATCAGCGTCACACAACATCAGAGTCACACAACATCAGGGTCACACAACATCAGGGTCACACAACATCAGCGTCACACAACATCAGGGTCACACAACATCAGGGTCACACAACATCAGCGTCACACAACATCAGGGTCACACAACATCAGGGTCACACAACATCAGAGTCACACAACATCAGGGTCACACAACATCAGGGTCACACATCATCAGGGTCACACAACATCAGGGTCACACAACATCAGGGTCACACAACATCAGAGTCACACAACATCAGGGTCACACAACATCGGGGTCACACAACATCGGGGTCACACAACATCGGGGTCACACAACATCGGGGTCACACAACATCGGGGTCACACAACATCGGGGTCACACAACATCGGGGTCACACAACATCAGCGTCACACAACATCAGGGTCACACAACATCAGGGTCACACAACATCAGGGTCACACAACATCAGGGTCACACAACATCAGGGTCACACAACATCAGGGTCACACAACATCGGGGTCACACAACATCGGGGTCACACAACATCGGGGTCACACAACATCAGGGTCACACAACATCAGGGTCACACAACATCGGGGTCACACAACATCGGGGTCACACAACATCGGGGTCACACAACATCAAGGTCACACAACATCAGGGTCACACAACATCGGGGTCACACAACATCAGGGTCACACAACATCAGCGTCACACAACATCAGAGTCACACAACATCAGGGTCACACAACATCAGGGTCACACAACATCAGCATCACACAACATCAGGGTCACACAACATCAGGGTCACACAACATCAGCGTCACACAACATCAGGGTCACACAACATCAGGGTCACACAACATCAGAGTCACACAACATCAGGGTCACACAACATCAGGGTCACACATCATCAGGGTCACACATCATCAGGGTCACACAACATCAGGGTCACACAACATCAGGGTCACACAACATCAGAGTCACACAACATCAGGGTCACACAACATCGGGGTCACACAACATCGGGGTCACACAACATCGGGGTCACACAACATCGGGGTCACACAACATCGGCGTCACACAACATCAGGGTCACACAACATCAGGGTCACACAACATCAGCGTCACACAACATCAGCGTCACACAACATCAGGGTCACACAACATCAGGGTCACACAACATCAGGGTCACACAACATCAGCGTCACACAACATCAGAGTCACACAACATCAGAGTCACACAACATCAGGGTCACACAACATCAGGGTCACACAACATCAGGGTCACACAACATCAGGGTCACACAACATCAGGGTCACACAACATCAGGGTCACACAACATCGGGGTCACACAACATCGGGGTCACACAACATCGGGGTCACACAACATCGGGGTCACACAACATCGGGGTCACACAACATCAGAGTCACACAACATCAGGGTCACACAACATCAGGGTCACACAACATCAGGGTCACACAACATCAGGGTCACACAACATCAGGGTCACACAACATCAGGGTCACACAACATCGGGGTCACACAACATCAGGGTCACACAACATCAGGGTCACACAACATCAGGGTCACACAACATCAGGGTCACACAACATCGGGGTCACACAACATCAGGGTCACACAACATCAAGGTCACACAACATCAGGGTCACACAACATCGGGGTCACACAACATCAGGGTCACACAACATCAGCGTCACACAACATCAGAGTCACACAACATCAGGGTCACACAACATCAGGGTCACACAACATCAGCGTCACACAACATCAGGGTCACACAACATCAGGGTCACACAACATCAGCGTCACACAACATCAGGGTCACACAACATCAGGGTCACACAACATCAGAGTCACACAACATCAGGGTCACACAACATCAGGGTCACACATCATCAGGGTCACACAACATCAGGGTCACACAACATCAGGGTCACACAACATCAGGGTCACACAACATCAGGGTCACACAACATCGGGGTCACACAACATCGGGGTCACACAACATCGGGGTCACACAACATCGGGGTCACACAACATCGGGGTCACACAACATCAGAGTCACACAACATCAGGGTCACACAACATCAGGGTCACACAACATCAGGGTCACACAACATCAGGGTCACACAACATCAGGGTCACACAACATCAGGGTCACACAACATCGGGGTCACACAACATCAGGGTCACACAACATCAGGGTCACACAACATCAGGGTCACACAACATCAGGGTCACACAACATCGGGGTCACACAACATCAGGGTCACACAACATCAAGGTCACACAACATCAGGGTCACACAACATCGGGGTCACACAACATCAGAGTCACACAACATCGGGGTCACACAACATCGGGGTCACACAACATCAGGGTCACACAACATCAGGGTCACACAACATCAGAGTCACACAACATCAGGGTCACACAACATCAGAGTCACACAACATCAGGGTCACACAACATCAGGGTCACACAACATCATCAGGGTCACACAACATCATCAGGGTCACACAACATCATCAGGGTCACACAACATCAGGGTCACACAACATCAGAGTCACACACAACTAGGGATGCAGCGATTACCGGATTTCACAATTAACCGCGCTTTAAAACGTCACGGTTAATTAATCGTAAAGACTATGCTACACCGAGTGTTCTGCAAAGTACGGAACGTTTGCACCTAACAAAACGAAAACAAAGTTACACCAGCGGTGCACCAGCTTAAAGTGCCGTGCTCGTCAACCACTATGGCAGAGGGACTAAGCAGCGACGCTCTATTTCCACCAAAAAACACCTTAAGTGCGTGTTCACATATCGCGTCTTTTGCACGCTCAAGTTCGTTATTTCAAATGTAGGCGCGCGGTATGCGCGCTCATAATGGAAGCGACGCGCTCGTTTTTTCCAAGCGCGTCCGCGCCGCATCTAGATAAAAAAATCTCTACTTTTCAGAATGCCGCAAGCGCACCGTAGGTCAAGTGACAAGAACTAACACAGCAATGACAGACGCCTCCGGAGCGCAACCGCCCTAGCGCTTTGGAAAAAGGAGAACGCGGCGTGCAACTTTCAGCTTTCAGTGCAACGTAAAAAAAACAACAAAAAACAGCGGAATGTTTTGGTTACGCAAGTCTGTGGAAAACAGAATGTGACGTGCTCTCAAGAGTTTCAGTGAACATTTAACTTAATATACTATTGCTTTCTCCTGTCTGTGTTGAGTAAATGTTAGGCTTTGTAGTTTTAATATGCCCGGTGTAAAACACTAACATAAGATCATGTAGACTTCTAGGACTACCAATTAACTGCATTTCAGTTATTAATAACACTGCATGAGAGATGTTCTCAGTTTCTTTCTATAATTTTTACTTAAACTTCAAACAAACAAACCAAAATAATGAGATTATAATAGATGATTTTCTAAAGGCACATGTAAAATTTGGATTAATAATTAAAAAAAGAGTATTAAAATAAGTACAATAATATTGGTGGATAACATTTGGACTATATTTGTTTTCTTTTAAAAGAAATACATAGGCCTAATATTTAGCTTGCATTTAATTCAATAGAGCCAGCCAAATACTTTGTTTATTCTTATTTTCATTGGGATTTATTATCCCTTTATTTATGTTTTTAAGTCAAATACCAACAAGATATTGTTTTCATGTTATCAAGTTTTCTACCTCAGGTTGAAAATAAATTTAGAACAAACTAAAAACTTTTTTTTTTGTGATCTATTTCAATCAAAGAGCCCTGCAGCCTTTGACTTAATTTATTTTTAAAAGAAAAATGCTGGATGTTTACAAAGCACTTCTCTTTAATTCCAAAGGAAGAGATTGATTATTGTTTGCCATTTTATAATTTTGTACTGTGTTGTGGCAGCAATAAATAACACATTAAAATCTAGTGCTGAGTGTTCATGTGATATTATACATTAGTAGTGTTGTGAAATTAATTGATGCATAATAATCGTGATAATCGTTAAACCGTGATTATTTCTCAGACAATAATCGTACTTAGAAAATCTGTAATCGTTGCATCCCTACACACAACATCAGGGTCACACAACATCAGGGTCACACAACATCAGGGTCACACAACATCAGGGTCACACAACATCAGGGTCACACAACATCAGGGTCACACAACATCAGGGTCACACAACATCAGCGTCACACAACATTAGGGTCACACAACATCAGGGTCACACAACATCAGGGTCACACACAACATCAGGGTCACACAACATCAGGGTCACACAACATCAGCGTCACACAACATTAGGGTCACACAACATCAGGGTCACACAACATCAGGGTCACACAACATCAGGGTCACACAACATCGGGGTCACACAACATCAGGGTCACACAACATCAGCGTCACACAACATCAGGGTCACACAACATCGGGGTCACACAACATCGGGGTCACACAACATCAGGGTCACACAACATCAGCGTCACACAACATCGGGGTCACACAACATCGGGGTCACACAACATCGGGGTCACACAACATCAGCGTCACACAACATCAGGGTCACACAACATCAGGGTCACACAACATCAGGGTCACACAACATCAGCGTCACACAACATCAGCGTCACACAACATTAGGGTCACACAACATCAGGGTCACACAACATCAGGGTCACACAACATCAGGGTCACACAACATCGGGGTCACACAACATCAGGGTCACACAACATCAGCGTCACACAACATCAGGGTCACACAACATCAGGGTCACACAACATCAGGGTCACACAACATCAGGGTCACACAACATCGGGGTCACACAACATCGGGGTCACACAACATCAGGGTCACACAACATCAGGGTCACACAACATCGGGGTCACACAACATCGGGGTCACACAACATCAGGGTCACACAACATCAGGGTCACACAACATCAGCGTCACACAACATTAGGGTCACACAACATCAGGGTCACACAACATCAGGGTCAAACAACATCAGGGTCACACAACATCGGGGTCACACAACATCATCAGGGTCACACAACATCATCAGGGTCACACAACATCAGGGTCACACAACATCATCAGGGTCACACAACATCAATCAGGGTCACACAACATCATCAGGGTCACACAACATCATCAGGGTCACACAACATCAGGGTCACACAACATCGGGGTCACACAACATCGGGGTCACACAACATCATCAGGGTCACACAACATCATCAGGGTCACACAACATCAGGGTCACACAACATCAGAGTCACACAACATCAGCGTCACACAACATCAGGGTCACACAACATCGGGGTCACACAACATCAGGGTCACACAACATCAGGGTCACACAACATCAGGGTCACACAACATCAGGGTCACACAACATCAGGGTCACACAACATCAGGGTCACACAACACCAGCGGGACACAACATCAGGGTCACACAACATCAGGGTCACACAACATCAGGGTCACACAACATCAGGGTCAAACAAACATCGGGGTCACACAACATCGAGGTCACACAACATCGGGGTCACACAACACCAGCGTCACACAACGTCAGGGTCACACAACGTCAGGGTCACACAACGTCATGGTCACACAACGTCAGGGTCACACAACGTCAGGGTCACACAACGTCAGGGTCACACAACGTCAGGGTCACACAACATCAGGGTCACACAACATCAGGGTCACACAACACCAGGGTCACACAACACCAGGGTCACACAACATCGGGGTCACACAACATCAGGGTCACACAACACCAGCGGGACACAACATCAGGGTCACACAACATCAGGGTCACACAACACCAGGGTCACACAACACCAGGGTCACACAACACCAGGGTCACACAACACCAGCGGGACACAACATCAGGGTCACACAACATCAGGGTCACACAACATAAGGGTCACACAACATCAGGGTCACACAACACCAGCGGGACACAACATCAGGGTCACACAACATCAGGACAACATCAGGGTCACACAACATCAGGGTCACACAACATCAGGGTCACACAACACCAGCGGGACACAACATCAGGGTCACACAACATCAGGACAACATCAGGGTCACACAACATCAGGGTCACACAACATCAGGGTCACACAACATCAGGGTCACACAACATCGGGGTCACAACATCGGGGTCACACAACATCGGGGTCACACAACATCATCAGGGTCACACAACATCATCAGGGTCACACAACATCATCAGGGTCACACAACATCATCAGGGTCACAACATCAGGGTCACACAACATCGGGGTCACACAACATCGGGGTCACACAACGTCGGGGTCACGCAACGTCGGGGTCACGCAACGTCGGGGTCACGCAACGTCAGGGTCACACAACATCAGCGTCACACAACATCAGGGTCACACAACATCAGGGTCACACAACATCAGGGTCACACAACACCAGCGGGACACAACATCAGGGTCACACAACACCAGGGTCACACAACACCAGGGTCACACAACACCAGGGTCACACAACACCAGCGGGACACAACATCAGGGTCACACAACATCAGGGTCACACAACATCAGGGTCACACAACATCAGGGTCACACAACACCAGCGGGACACAACATCAGGGTCACACAACATCAGGGTCACACAACATCAGGACAACATCAGGGTCACACAACATCAGGGTCACACAACATCAGGGTCACACAACATCAGGGTCACACAACATCAGGGTCACACAACACCAGCGGGACACAACATCAGGGTCACACAACATCAGGACAACATCAGGGTCACACAACATCAGGGTCACACAACATCAGGGTCACACAACATCAGCGTCACACAACATCAGGGTCACACAACATCAGGGTCGGACAACATCAGGGTCACACAACATCAGGCCCACACAACATCAGGGTCACACAACATCAGGGTCACACAACATCAGGGTCACACAACACCAGCGGGACACAACATCAGGGTCACACAACATCGGGGTCACACAACATCGGGGTCACACAACATCGGGGTCACACAACATCGGGGTCACACAACATCAGGCCCACACAACATCAGGGTCACACAACATCAGGGTCACACAACACCAGCGGGACACAACATCAGGGTCACACAACATCGGGGTCACACAACATCGGGGTCACACAACATCGGGGTCACACAACGTCGGGGTCACACAACGTCGGGGTCACACAACGTCGGGGTCACACAACGTCGGCGTCACACAACGTCAGGGTCACACAACGTCAGCGTCACACAACATCAGGGTCACACAACATCAGGGTCACACAACATCAGGGTCACACAACATCAGCATCACACAACATCAGGGTCACACAACATCAGGGTCACACAACATCAGGGTCACACAACACCAGGGTCACACAACATCAGGGTCACACAACATCAGGGTCACACAACATCAGGGTCACACAACACCAGGGTCACACAACACCAGGGTCACACAACATCAGGGTCACACAACATCAGGGTCACACAACACCAGGGTCACACAACACCAGCGGGACACAACATCAGGGTCACACAACATCAGGGTCACACAACATCAGGGTCACACAACATCAGGACAACATCAGGGTCACACAACATCAGGGTCACACAACATCAGGGTCACACAACGTCAGCGTCACACAACATCAGGGTCACACAACATCAGGACAACATCAGGGTCACACAACATCAGGGTCACACAACATCAGGGTCACACAACATCAGGGTCACACAACATCAGGGTCACACAACATCAGGGCCACACAACATCACACAACGTCAGCGTCACACAACATCAGGGTCACACAACATCAGGTCACACAACATCAGGGTCACACAACATCAGGGTCACACAACATCAGGGTCACACAACATCAGGGTCACACAACATCAGGGTCACACAACATCAGCTTCAGGGTCACACAACATCAGGGTCACACAACATCACAACGTCAGGGTCACACAACATCAGGGTCACACAACATCAGGGTCACACAACATCAGCTTCAGGGTCACACAACATCAGGGTCACACAACATCAGCGTCACACAACATCAGGGTCACACAACATCAGGGTCACACAACATCAGCGTCACACAACATCAGCGTCACACAACATCAGGGTCACACAACATCAGGGTCACACAACATCAGCGTCACACAACATCAGGGTCACACAACATCAGGGTCACACAACATCAGCGTCACACAACATCAGGGTAACACAACATCAGCGTCACACAACATCAGGGTCACACAACATCAGGGTCACACAACATCAGGGTCACACACAACATCGGGGTCACACAACATCGGGGTCACACAACATCGGGGTCACACAACATCGGGGTCACACAACATCAAGGTCACACAACATCAGGGTCACACAACACCAGGGTCACAGGGTCACACAACACCAGGGTCACACAACACCAGGGTCACACAACATCAGGGTCACACAACATCAGAGTCACACAACATCAGGGTCACACAACATCAGGGTCACACAACATCAGGGTCACACAACATCAGGGTCACACAACATCAGGGTCACACAACATCGGGGTCACACAACATCGGGGTCACACAACATCAGGGTCACACAACATCAGGGTCACACACAACATCGGGGTCACACAACATCAGCGTCACACAACATCAGGGTCACACAACATCAGGGTCACACAACATCAGGGTCACACAACATCAGGGTCACACAACATCAGCGTCACACAACATCAGGGTCACACAACATCAGCGTCACACAACATCAGGGTCACACAACATCAGGGTCACACAACATCGGGGTCACACAACATCAGGGTCACACACAACATCGGGGTCACACAACATCGGGGTCACACAACATCGGGGTCACACAACATCGGGGTCACACAACATCGGGGTCACACAACATCAAGGTCACACAACATCAGGGTCACACAACATCAGGGTCACACAACACCAGGGTCACACAACACCAGGGTCACACAACACCAGGGTCACACAACATCAGGGTCACACAACACCAGGGTCACACAACATCAGGGTCACACAACATCAGGGTCACACAACATCAGAGTCACACAACATCAGGGTCACACAACATCAGGGTCACACAACATCAGGGTCACACAACATCAGGGTCACACAACATCAGGGTCACACAACATCAGGGTCACACAACATCAGGGTCACACAACATCAGCGTCACACAACATCAGGGTCACACAACATCAGGGTCACACAACATCAGGGTCACACAACATCAGGGTCACACAACATCGGGGTCACACAACATCGGGGTCACACAACATCGGGGTCACACAACATCGGAGTCACACAACATCGGAGTCACACAACATCGGGGTCACACAACATCAGGGTCACACAACATCAGGGTCACACAACATCGGGGTCACACAACATCGGGGTCACACAACATCGGGGTCACACAACATCGGGGTCACACAGGTTCAGGGTCACACAACATCGGGGTCACACAACATCAGGGTCACACAACATCAGGGTCACACAACATCAGGGTCACACAACATCGGGGTCACACAACATCAGGGTCACACAACATCAGGGTCACACAACATCAGCAGGGCTCCAGACTAACTTTTTGCCTTGGTTGCACTGGTGCGCCTCACTTTATATCAGGTACAATACATGGCAAATTTTCTCAAGAAAAACAAATCTCAACTAATGCTGTAAACTGGGAGTCAGTTGTAGCCCACTATGCTTCATTAGCCTACTATAATACTGAAGGTAAAAATGACCTGATTTGTACACAAACACTTAAATTACACTTTTATTTATTTTTATAATACATTTTTTAATTAAATTTTTAATAAATTATAACTGTATTATTATAAAAATAATAACTTTTTATTATAATAAAGTTATAATAAAGCAGCAGCTCATGATCTCCTCTTCCGCCTTAAAGGGTTAGTTCGCCCATTTAAGACAAGAAGTTGTATGCAATCCTTACCAGCACTATAGTGTATACACACTGACCCACTCTGCTGTCCTGGTCAGAGTTCTGGCCGCTGGAAGTTTTTCAATAAAGTACTCCCGGTTATTTTCCGGTGCCACAAAACTGTGCGTTTTTACGTGAAAAAAATATTTGCGTTTTAAAGCTTGATTAATTTACCACACAAAAAACACGCCGGTCAAAATTCATACCTCAGTTTTAATCGGCACTATTTTCTATCCATTTCTATCAATCCGCGCTGCCGTCAAGGTCAACAGTGCGCACGCTCAGATCAGCTGTTGATAGCGCGACTCGCTGACGACATGTCTGACTGCGAAACTTCTGACGATGAAAGTAATTTTAGCACAACGACAATGTTATTGATTGCAACACAAAACCTCAATTGTGTGTGTGTTCAATCAAATAGTTTTTTTTAGCAAATTGTACCAATATCCCTATAGCTGTGTTTATATTAGACATCTTTTCACGTGTTTTATAATGGAGTCTAATTTCAGCTTGTTTACCGTACAGTTTAGACATGGGATCATAAAGTTAGTAAATAGAGCTTACCCGTGTTACTGGTACAGCAAAACTCTTTAATTTTCCTTTTCCTCCTTGATTGGGGATGTAATCGTCTTCGCTGAAGTGAGCACTACACACACGAAAATCCTTTATTCTGGATATTTTAGCTCCCGCAGAGTAGCCGATGGCAACCAGCCAAAGCTGTCTCATAGTTAGAGATATTCGAAACAGGAAAACGATGGAATCTGAACTTTGATCCCGGCACATCCTTGTGGTCACAGCCTGGGAATTTACAAGTTCGCACCATTGCTAATTTAATACTTTTTACGTCGTTGTCAATCGATTGTGTAAACGCTAACAGCTGATCGGAACGCGCGCACTGTTGACCTTGACGGCAGCGCGGATTGATAGAAATGAATAGAAAATAGTGCCGATTAAAACTGAGGTATGAATTTTGACCGGCGTGTTTTTTGTGTGGTAAATTAATCAAGCTTTGAAACGCAAATATTTTTTTCACGTAAAAACGCACAGTTTTGTGACACCGGAAAATAACCGGGAGTACTTTATTGAAAAACTTCCAGCGGCCAGAACTCTGACCAGGGAGGTGACTACAGAGTGGGTCAGTGTGTGTGCACCATAGTGCTGGTAAGGATTGCATACAACTTCATGTCTTAAATGGGCGAACATACCAGTTACAGCGCCAAATTAACATGAACGAGCATCTGAAAGTGTGTTAAAACTAAGATAGAGTACAACTTATCGCAATCCGTATCTTTCACATGGAATCGCTCAATCAGTGTTTCAACCGTGGAAAGACGTCAGTAAAACACTTGTAAACAATGTAATGTAACGTCACATTTACCTCAGAAAAAACATATCCAGTGCCCATAAACTCGTTAGCTAGCAAGAAAAATTAACTCTAGAGGAGCATTGTGCCTAATATATGGACCATATTACATATTCATTATAATTTATGTTTTTCAATATTGAATGCATGTTGTTTGAAAAAAATCTGTCAAGTTTTTATGCAGCCACCATTTAAATGTTTATATTTCATATAACTTTATTATTATAAAAATAAATAAATACCTGATATCCAAAATAATCAATATTGAAACAACCCTAACTTGAACAATCTAAAAACTACAGTATAATTGTGCTTCAAATAATAATAATAAAAACTACACCTTATTCTTGTTTAAAAGCATTTACATAATATATATATGAATGTATATGGAGCGTGATAAAAAGGTGACCTTGAAATTGTGGCGTTAAAGGCGACGCGAGACGAGGAAAAATGTGAGTGCACCTAAATAAAAAAGTGAGGCGCACCAGTGCAACCAAGGCAAAAAGTTAGTCTGGAGCCCTGGATATTACAATATATTATGAATGATTTGATTATATAAATAGTATTGATTTCCACAGCAATTTCATAAATATCACAGTCACATGTGCCGGATTTATTTAAATTTTTGTAATAATTTGAATCCTTGATTTTTTTTTTTTTTTTGATATATTGTTTATTAACATTAGACTTACACTGGAGAAAAAAAAATCAAATCATTAAATCACAATTATTTGTATGACAATTAGTCGTGAGCAAAACATTAAAGATTTTGTGTTTTCACTATGAAAAAGAATGTTAAATCGATTGAGTTACAACACTTTCACAATCAAATAACTTATTAAATTCATAGTTGATGAACTTTGCAAAACTGAATGGAATTTTTTCATAATGAACTTTTCATCATTCATTCTTTTATTAAACAGAATTGAATCAACATGGAACTGAATCAAATGTTTAATAATTAATGAACTTTGCAACATTGACACTTATTGAAATATTGAACACTTTTACAATTCAATAGTTTATTAATGAAATCAATGTTTTATTTTATCCCCAAATTCTTGCCTGTTTAATGGATTCTGTGTTTTATGATTTACTATTAAAATTACTGTGGTAATGCAATTATTTAATAAAACTTGAACAATTTAATCACCATTCATTATTATTATGTTGAGAAGTGATATATTTGTGCTATTTCTCCGGGTTAAAAGGAAGTTTTATTTCAGCGGTTTGCGGTGAGTGTGTGTGTTTCGGTGTGTGTGTCTGATGAGTGTGTGATCAGAGCGCTACATGACATCATGAGGCTCGTCTGCTCGTGTTCGTTCACTCACTTGTTCTCTTCGATGAGAATCCGTAAAATATCGGGATTGGTCAGAGCGACATCAGAGTCGATGCTGAAGAAATAATCACACGACACGTCCTTCTTACACGCCTCCCTGAAACACACACACAGCCAATGGAATCATGGGAAACATCCGCTTATCAGGACTGGTTGAACTGGTGGTGTGACGTGTGTGTGTGTGTGTGTGTGTGTGTGTGTGTGTGTGTGTACGCACATGTGTGTACTGTCTGTGTGTGTGTGTGAGTGAGTGTGTGTAAGAGTGTGTGTACGTACTGTATGTGTGTGTGTTTTCGTGTGTGTGTGTGTGTGTGTGTGTGTGTTTGTGTGTCTAAGAGTGTGTGTACATGTGTGTGTGTGTGTGTGTGAGTATGAGCATGAGTGTGTGTGTGTGTGTGTGTGTGTGTGTTTCCGTGTGTGTGTGTGAGCATGAGTGTGTGTGTGTGTGTGTGTGTGTGTGTGTGTGTGCGTGAGTGTGTGTGTGCGTGAGTGTGTGTGGGCATGAGTGTGTGTGTGTGTGTTTGTGTGTCTAAGAGTGTGTGTGTGTGTGTGTGTGTGTGTGTGTGAGCATGAGTGTGTGCGTGAGTGTGTGAGCGTGAGTGTGTGTGTGTGTGTGTGTGTGTGTGTGTGTTTACACTGCCATGGTTCTGGCCTGGTCCTGTCTAAGGTTTTCCTCAGGTCCGACTATTCTCGCCGCAGGGAACAGAGAGCGATGACGCGTCCAGAACCGCTCAATGTGCTGTTCATGATACACAACCTGCAGAAACACACACACGATTGTTTCACTAAGGACACTGCATAGACTTCCATTGGCTAATGATATTTTCTATGGCCTAACCCCCCCCCCATCACAGACACATGCTAAACACAGATTACAGAAACACGTCTGGGAGATTAAGAAGCCTCAGCCAGTCAAATGTCCGCACTAGGCAGATGTCAGTATATTTCACTATATACGTGAGCCTTCACAAGTACAGCTGAAACACTCCCATTGAAAACACCTGTGAGAACAAGCTTTGGTTTACACACGGCCTCAGCTGAAGGTCACATGCATCATGTTAAGTGTTAGTTAGTGGCATGGTGATGGTTAAGTGTTATCATAAAAGATAATTCAATATATATATCAAACTATAGCCGTGTTCTCAGCGCTCCTGAAGTAACTCTGGTGGGAAGAGCCGCACGTACGTTGTTGTGTATGAAGAGTCGTAAGCGTGTGTGTGGGTAGTGCAGAGTTGCCAGTCTCTCCAGGAATTCCTCCAGAAACGGCGTCGGCTGCTCGATAAACACAGCGATGTGCACCAGCGGCATCTCCTCGTCCTGCACACACACACACATTTTTTAATCTTAATGAAATCGAAATTAGGAATCAAAAAGCAGAATCGAAATGGGAATCGGAATCGTTCGATTTCAAACGATCCCCGACTCTAGTCCTGAAGCTCATGACACAGATCTGTCAGATTCATGTCGACTGTGTGTGAACTAGAGCTGTCACTTTAGTGAAAACATCCGGTTCGACTTCTGAGACACAAGTGTTCATTGAATCGATTGTAAACTCGATTTTCCATGTCTGAAGACGTTTCCATTTTCAACACCAAATACAGGCAAATCCACGGACACCTAACAGGCGTTAGGACGAGCGTAAAGAGGGCGCTTGCAAGTAGTGCTGCTAGGGCTGGGCGATAAAACGATAACGATAATTATCGCGATATAATTTTTTTCGATAAAACGATATCAAGAGGTCGATAAATGTTCGATAATGTTTATGCGCCAAAAGCGGAACGAAACTCATTTGAACCGCGCGCCTCACGGACCGTTTATCCGCCCGGCTCAAAGTCCAAACGGCAGCGCGAGCTCACTAGAGCAGACGCGTTTACTCTGATCGTCTCGCTCACGAGATCCAGTGTGAAGCGCTTAAGTTCAGCGGAGAACACAAATGTTCAAAGGCAGATGAAAACAGCGCTGACAAACAGGAGAAACACTGCGCAGCGAAACAGTCAGAATCTGAATTGATACTGAATCCATTTAGCCTACCATGGATTTACTGTAAGGTTAGCCTAATAATATTAACTGCACCATGAAATGTGGGGTACATATTGAATTGTATAATATTATTAATGTAAATAATGTATTAAATGACTAATGGAATATAGTTATAGTATTTAATAATGTATTTAACTGTTAGGCTACTGTTTTTCATACAAATACCATAGAAACCAAAACATTTTGCCATGATAGTGAGGAACTAATTTATAACGTTAGGCTGTGCCTGGTTTTATCTGTGGTTATCATGATCTAAATGCATGATACTGGATGACCAATGGTTAATTTTAATAAAACTCAAACAGTCAGAATATTACATTTTACCACATAAAAATGTGGTTAAATTATTATTATTTTTAAACAGATGTTACTGTTTTTGTTAATGAACATAAATTTAACAGTAGTATTAGCTAGAGTTAGGATGCAGATTTACTGTCTACTCACTGTCAAATATGCATTTCGAGACAAAACATGTCATTTGAATATTGCAGGCTGCACTGCAAACTGTGCTGAAGAAATATTTTTCTATTCAGATATTAATTTTTTAAGGAAAAATGACAAATATTTGAATGTTTTACCTCAGATTTGTGAAATGTTCACCTGTTTGGCAAGTGTTTGTCATGATATGTTCTGACGATAAAGAGTAGTTTAAAACCACAATTAACGCTCTGGTTTATACAACTTTCACTTAGGAGCAAAAATCTGCCTTTAAACTTGAAAGAAATAAAGATTTGACATTTATCGTGATAATTATCGATATCGACTGATATAAAAAAAAATATCGTGATAATTTTTTTGGGCCATATCGCCCAGCCCTAAGTGCTGCACGATTAATCGTATCGCAATCGTAATCGCGATGTCAAACCTATGCGATTATATAACGCGATTTTATATGAAATAAACAAATTAGGGTTATTAACGCAGCATCTCTTCTTTTTTGTCATCCTTTGACTAGTGTTACACAGTGTTGGGAACGTTACTTTAAAAAAGTAATTAGTTATAGTTACTCACTACTTGTTCCAAAAAGTAACTGAGTTAGTAACTGAATTACTCTATAATAAAAGTAACTCGTTACCAGGGAAAGTAACTATTTGCGTTACTGTTAAAAAAAAAAAGAGTTGCTATATGTCAAAGAATTGTGATTTTTTTTAGCAGTTTTCACAAGTCAGTTGAAATGAGTAGAACAGGCAGGTGTTTGTACATAACTTTCTATATTTATTGCACGTCGACGAGACAGACAGCAGGAGGTTTATCCTGCACTTCACTGCACTTATTAACCCACCTCCTCACTAGCTGTGTGAGCCAGGGGTGCGTTCGGATTACACAGTTTATTCAATCAATACATAGTAACGCACAAAAACGCACTCGCGATTTTGTCACGAGTCATTTTGTACCCACCAGTTTTAGATACAAATAAATAAAACATCTCCAGTTAACTAGCAGAGCATTCATTTAGTTCGCTATTAAATAAGAGATGTTTTGGTTTTGACCTCAAGCTGAGCGCTCGTTGCCGCGGCTGCATTTGTTCTCTTGTGGCGTGCGCGCAGTGTTCACTCGGACGCACTCTTCAATCTATCGCCGTTGTGGAGAGATTCCGTTCTATTCATTCCGGTGAAATCACAAAATAAAATGCACTCAACCGTCCCGTGTCTCTGCTTGATATAGACTGTAACCACTGATGAACATATTCAGTTTTGATGAGAGAAAAAAAAAACCTATTCGAGCGTGGATTAGAAACTGTAACCTCTGACACGCTTGGCAAAAGTTTTACCACTAGACCATTCAAGAACTCACACAATAATTGTGGATCGATGGATTTATTTACGGGTTGAGCAGAGAGACTCCACAGTTTATAGGCTGCCCAGCACTTCTGAAAATGCACTTCCGAATGCATCTCTGTCTGTCCCCAGCACATTTCAAACCAAACTGACCCCCGTGGTAACGCATCGCATTTACCGTCCAGTAACGTTAACGGCGTTGTAACGACGGGAAAAGTAATTAGTTAGATTACCCCGTTACTGAAAAAATAACGTCGTTACCTAACGCCGTTCTTTTAAACGGCGTTATTCCAAACACTGGTGTTACATGATCCCGCTCTTCGTGCAAATGCCTTAAAGGGATTTTTACCGTTTTTGAATCCATTCAGCCGATCTCCGGTTCTGGCGGTACCACTTTTAGCATAGCTTAGCATACATCATTGAAGTGAACAAGACCATTAGCATTTCTAAAAAAAAAAATGACCAAAGAGTTTCGATATTTTTCCTATTTAAAACTTGACTCTTCTGTAGTTACATCGTGCACTAAGACCGACGGAAAATGTAAAGTTGCGATTGTACCGTGGCACTGCCCTATGTGTGCTATAGTACCGTGATGCTGCTGTGGTTTTGTACCATGGTAGTATTATGAAATTATTTGAAGCACCATAAACATTTGATGGTATATGAGTATGACACCCTGTCTAATAAAGGAAAATACCGTGGTATATCCATGAATCACAGATCTTTCATGAGTATCAGAGTATCAGTGAATGTGTGTGTTTTCGACACAGTTACACACTATTAGAGAGGAAATATCATGTGGTGGACACCAGTATTCCAGTAGGGATAAAAAGCATGGTATGTTTATTTGATACCAACCTTTCTTTTGAAAGCCACGTGTCTAGTATCTGTAAAACTGCATTTTTCCATCTTAAAATTATATCTAAAATACGCCATATGCTCTCATTGGGAAATGCGGAACAATTAGTCCATGAGTTCATGACATCAAGGCTAGATTATTGTAATGCTCTACTGGGTGGTTGCCCTGCACGCTTAATAAACAAACTACAGCTGGTTCAAAACGCCGCAGCTCGAGTTCTTACCAGAACCAGGAAATATGACCATATTAGCCCGGTTCTGTCAACACTGCATTGGCTCCCTATTAAACATCGTATAAATTTTAAAATATTGTTGATTACCTACAAAGCACTAAATGGTTTAGCTCCGCAGTACTTGAGCGAGCTCTTAACGCATTATAGTCCTTCACGTCTATTGCGATCTCTAAACTCCGGCCAGTTGATAATACCTAGAATCAAAATCGACTGCTGGCAGTAGATCCTTTTCCTATTTAGCACCAAAACTCTGGAACAGTCTTCCTACCATTGTCCGGGAAGCAGACACACTCTGTCAGTTCAAATCTAGACTAAAAACACATCTCTTTGACCTAGCATACACATAATACATTATAGACTTCTATAAATTCAATGTTAGGCTGCATAGATTAGCATTGAATTCCGGCTCGCGTACCCCGAAGTGATAAAATAAAACAAAATTCTGTATCAAAATTTATAGGCAAGAAAAGTAGTTTGTTTAGGCTGGGTTGTATGAATTACAAACCATCGCACATATTTTAAAAAGCACATAACTATAGAATTCTGAATGTGCATGTGAACGCCGTCTGCGTTAATCACAGGTTCGCGTTTAAAGTCTGATCATTTCGACGGAGGTGAATCAATCAAAGTTAACTTTAGCTGGAAGTAACATTATTCAAGAACCGCTATAACGCCAAAACAATCTGTTACCTTAAATTATATGTTTATCTCTGTAAAGCTGCTTTGAAACAATTCATTGTTAAAAGCGCTATATAAATGAAGATGACTTGACTTGACTATGTATTTACTTTTATTAAATACAAAATGTGTGTAAATCACTGCAAAGGATGCACAATCAGTTTCATTCAGAAAACACTTTAATCAAATAAATTGATATATATTTTCAGAATACTATATTTTGCATTAACTGTTGTATAGAAGCATTTAAGGTTGTGCTATTTAGCGAATGTTGCCGCTCTGTGTTTAATTCAAAATATAATTAAGAATATAACAGCACCTTGTGTTTGTGGTTCATTATAATGTTACTCATCTGTGTCTCTCTTTTTCTTTTACAAACGGACACAAACACACATCATTTTTCACTATCAGCCTGAAAATAGGCCACCTTCCGTCAACACAGCGGAACTATTTTCAGGCGCTGGTCATATCATTACGCCTGCTGCACTCATGGTACGGCAGTGAAGTTTCTTGATTATTACGCAGGAATGAGAGTATAGTTCCTAGCCATATCAGCCTAGAAAATCGCAACTTTACATTTTCCGTCGGTCTTAGTGCACGATGCAACTACAGAAGAGTCAAGTTTTAAATAGGAAAAATATCGAAACTCTTTGGTCATTTTTTTTTTTAGAAATGCTAATGGTCTTGTCCACTTCAATGATGTATGCTAAGCTATGCTAAAAGTGGTACCGCCAGAACCGGAGATCGACTGAATGGATTCAAAAACGGTAAAACTCAACAGTTTAACTCTGGGGGAGTTGTAAAATGAGCCTATTTCCAAAAAAAGTGGAGTATCCCTTTAAAACCATTTTGCACGACAAGAAGTCAAAAGAGAGCGTGCTGCCTGTGAATGTCCTGAATGTGACTCACAGAAAGACGCGCGCCAGTGTAATGCGCATGCACAGACCGCGCGCCAGAATACAGTTCTCTTTCGAGCTTGAACGAACAATAACACACACACAATTATGCCAAAATGTCGTTTTGTCGATTATCTTCATAACATAAGAGCAGTCTTATGGTGGACGAAAGAGTTGTGCTTGTGAGAGAATGAGGCGCGTGTGAGATCCGCTCTCGGCAACGGCTGCTCTTAAAGGGCCGGCAGCGAATAAAGCGTTCCGTCAGTAAAGTTAATCAAAGAACAAAGGGAACAGAAAATTACTCACTGCTCTTGACTAAAGAAGTTTTGTAGCTTTAATAAGGATTAGTCTATATATATAATTTATCATTCATGCAGCGCAGACTGTTTGATAACTTTATTCAATTTCTGTATATAAATCTGTATATAAATCCTCAATCCTACCTGTTAAGACAGGAAGGGCACAGGTAAATATGGCATTTATTATGGGTTTATGTGAGGATTGTTTGAAGTTCACTTAATTTAAAAGCTGTTATTTATTTTTTAAGCCTAATAAATATTTTAAAAGTTGATAGCTTTCAATTGTATTGATGGAATCACTGTAATGTTGGATGGCTATAATTAACGTTTAAAATGTGGGGGGTGTCGTCAATGTTATCCAGACATCAATGGTTTATAGATCATTATAGGTGTTATCAATCATTTAGTTGTTGTTGCTAGTTTGAGTTGAGAAATACACATTAATTAATACACAGAATGATCACTAATCTGTGTGTGCATTTTACTTTAGAACCAAAAGTTGACTCATGAAACCATTTGTTTATTATATCGCATATCGCAATCGCATTATTGACCTCATTAATCACAATATGACATTTTCCCCAAATCGTGCAGCCCTACTTGCAAGTCAGCAATATTCCTGATGATTTATTGGCGTGAAGTTTCAGCACAATGAGAAACAGGAGCGCAACATTCAGGGATTGAGATTAACGCCCTCGACCCGCCAGATGCGCGTACAAATGAGCTTTGGCGGGAAACGCTGTCGAATCACGAGCCAATCTGGCGTTTCTGTGTTTACTCACTTTGCTGGGGAAGTTCGTGTAAGACAAATCTGCGCGGATTTAGCGCAAACACGCAACTCGTGATCCTCATGATAGATTAAATACAGTGTATTGCAGAATCTGCGCATATCTGGCTTACTTGAACACACACGTCACTAGCAACACATAACGGCGCGCTTGTTCACTAGCATTAGCGAATATTAAAAAGCATTTGGTGAACAGAAAAGACAGCATTCACATGTTCTGTGTGCTGTACTGATCGGTCCACCTTAAACACATTTTTGGTAAAAAAAAGAAAAGCTGTTAAAATAGATTCCCTAATTTCGTTTTCGAAACTTGTGTTGGTTTTCGATCGTAAAGTGACAGTGTGTTTGTGTTACGATGTGGACACTCACAGGAAGATGACTCTGGTCCAGCAAATCATCGTCACAGTTTCCACACCCGTTTTCATACGTCCACGCCGTCGGCACGTAGTTACCCAGATAATTCAGCTGGAGCTACACACACACACACACACACACAGTGGTTAGATAAACCGTCTGGATGTGTATCAGTACACTGGCTCTTAAAGTGACAGGAGCCTAATAAACCTGTGTCATTAATGTTCATCTAACAGCTGTGGAAATCCCTCACTGCTCGCTTTCATAACCATAAGTGCATATTTAATTCATACAGTGAAGACTACGTCTATGTGTCTAGTCTATGTAGTGTTTTAGTTTTAATGTTACTCTTAAAAACACTGTAATTGAAAATATTAATGTTTATTTCATTTGTATCTTATATTGTATTTGTCCTATTATGTGTGTCTGCATTGTAACCTGAGATATTTTCACATCCAAAAAATGACACACATAAACTTTAAATAATCATGTGGTAATGTCTATTTTTGAATAACTGAATAATCTACTTTTTGTTTATGGTTTAGCAAGTTTAAATACTTTTTTCAAACTGATTAATTTTCACACCAAAAATCATATTTTTTATTATATACGTTTTATATTTAAAATTAATTATAATTATATGCAGATTCTGGAGCTCTAAATGTTGTTCCACGATTCCACTTATATTGAGCAATATGAAGATTTGAGCAGCAAATCAGAAACATTTCTGATTATTATGCATGTTGAGAACAGTTGAGCTGCTTTTATTTATTTTTCAGGATTCTTTGATGAATAGAAAGTTCAAAAGAACAGCGTTTATTTGAAACAGAATCTTTAGTAACATTATAAATGTCTTTATTGTCACTTTTGATCGATTTAATGCATCCTTGCTGAATACAAGAATTAATTTCTATACATTTCTATTTTAAAAAGTACATCAAATAATACATCTTACCCCAAGCTTTTGAACAGTATATATACTGTATATATACTGTATATATATATAACACACACACACACACACGTGTGCAGTAACAGAAGAATGACTGTGCAGAGTGTTTGTTTACCTTCGTTGGGCCGTTGCCATGGATAACGACAGGAAGTGTGTCATAGACCACGTTTCGAGCTCTGACTCTGGATTTCTCAAACTTCAGCACCACTTCCTCTGGATAAACACACACACACACAACATCACAAGCACAGAAAACAGGCAGAATTACAACAGGACTAACTGTGTTAGTGTCTGTGTGTGTGTGTGTGTGTGTGTGTGTGTGTGTGTGTATGTCTGTCTGTATGTGTGTCTGTATGTGTGTGTGTGTGTGTGTGTGTGTGTGTATGTCTGTCAGTATGTGTGTCTGTATGTGTGTGTGTGTGTGTGTGTGTATGTCTGTCTGTATGTGTGTCTGTATGTGTGTGTGTGTGTGAGACAGAGTGAGTGTGAGCATGTTTGAGAGTGACAGAGTAAGTGCGAGCGTGTGTGTGTGTGTGTGTGTGTGTGTGTGAGAGTGACAAAGAGTGTGAGTGTGCGCATGTGTGTGCCTGTATGTGTATGTGTGTGTGACGAGTGAGTGTGAGCGTGTATGAGAGTGACAGAGTAAGTGCGAGCGTGTGTGTGTGTGTGTATGTGTGTGAGATTGTGTGTGTGTGTCTGTATGTGTGTGTGTGTGAGTATGGGTGTGTGTGTGTGTGTGTGACAGAGTGAGTGTGAGTGTGTGTGTGTGTATGACAGAGTGAGTGCGAGCTTGTGTGTGTGTGACAGAGTAAGTGCGAGCGTGTGTGTGTGTGTGTGTGTGTGTGAGATTGTGTGTGTGTCTTTGTGTGTGTCTGTATGTGTGTGTGTGTGTGTGTGTCAGAGTGAGTGCGAGCGTGTGTGTGACAGAGTAAGTGCGAGCGTGTGTGAGTGTGTGTGTGTGTGTGTGACAGAGTGAGTGCAAGCGTGTGTGTGTGTGTGTGTGTGACAGAGTGAGTGTGCGCATGTGTGTGAGATTGTGTGTGTGTCTGTGTGTGTGTCTGTATGTGTGTGTGTGTGTGTGTGACAGAGTGAGTGTGAGCGTGTGTGTGAGATTGTGTGTGTGTCTGTATGTGTGTGTGTGTGTGTGTGACAGAGTGAGTGCGAGCTTGTGTGTGTGTGTGTGTGTGTGACAGAGTGAGTGTGCGCATGTGTGTGCCTGTATGTGTGTGTGTGTGTGTGTGTGTGTGTGTGTGTGTGACAGAGTGAGTGCGAGCTTGTGTGTGTGTGACAGAGTGAGTGTGCGCATGTGTGCCTGTATGTGTGTGTGTGTGAGTATGTGTATGTGTGTGTGTGACGAGTGAGTGTGAGCGTGTATGAGAGTGACAGAGTAAGTGCGAGCGTGTGTGAGTGTGTGTGTGTCTGTGTGTGTGTGTGTGTGTGTCTGTATGTGTGTGTGTCTGTGACAGAGTGAGTGTGCGCATGTGTGTGCCTGTATGTGTGTGTGTGTGAGTATGTGTGTGTGTGTGTGACAGAGTGAGTGCGAGCTTGTGTGTGTGTGACGAGTGAGTGTGAGCGTGTGTGTGTGTGTGTGTGAGTATGTGTATTTGTGTGTGTGTGACAGAGTAAGTGCGAGCGTGTGTGAGTGTGTGTGTGTGTGTGTGTGTGTGTGTCTGTATGTGTGTGTGTGTGTGACAGAGTGAGTGTGCGCATGTGTGTGCCTGTATGTGTGTGTGTGTGTGAGTATGTGTATGTGTGTGTGACAGAGTGAGTGCGAGCTTGTGTGTGTGTGACGAGTGAGTGTGAGCGTGTGTGTGTGTGAGTATGTGTATTTGTGTGTGTGTGACAGAGTAAGTGCGAGCGTGTGTGAGTGTGTGTGTGTGTATGTGTGTGTGTGTGTCTGTGTGTGTGTGTGTCTGTATGTGTGTGTGTGTGTGTGACAGAGTGAGTGTGCGCATGTGTGTGCCTGTATGTGTGTGTGTGACAGAGTGAGTGCGAACTTGTGTGTGTGTGACGAGTGAGTGTGAGTGTGTATGAGAGTGACAGAGTAAGTGCGAGCGTGTGTGAGTGTGTGTGTGTATGTGTGTGTGTGTGTCTGTGTGACAGAGTGAGTGTGCGCATGTGTGTGCCTGTATGTGTGTGTGTGTGAGTATGTGTATGTGTGTGTGTGACGAGTGAGTGTGAGCGTGTATGAGAGTGACAGAGTAAGTGCGAGCGTGTGTGAGTGTGTGTGTGTATGTGTGTGTGTGTGTCTATGTGTGTGTGTCTGTATGTGTGTGTGTGTGTGTGACAGAGTGAGTGCGAGCTTGTGTGTGTGTGTGTGTGTGTGTGTGTGTGTGTGTGACAGAGTGAGCGTGTATGAGAGTGACAGAGTAAGTGCGAGCGTGTGTGAGTGTGTGTGTGTGTGTGTGTGTGTGTGTGTGAGAGTGACAGAGAGTGTGAGTGTGCGCATGTGTGTGCCTGTACGTACCTATGGCTCCATTGAGATTCTGAAAAATTTGGGATTTGTGGTCCAGTGTGATGTTGAACTTCCGCTGGAAAAGAAAAACTATTTAGCATGAACAGATACATGTATGTAACCTAATGACCTTTCACTGCTCAATGAAACTGCACCATCCGGATTTGTTTACAAATCGCACCCCGTGGGACCGGCCGGGGAGGTGGTCTCGCGATGTTTTATCCACACCTGTCTCTAGCTCGTTTGAGCATATGGTCTGAGTACTTTCTGGACAAATTCCAACCATTATCGCCACTGTTTACCGCCCACCTAAACCTAACTGCAACTTTGTGGATGACTTTGCTGTTTTTCTCACTTATTTATCCACTTTATCATCAAATATAACACTGATGGGCGATTTCAATATCCATATGGACAAACCCAATTTGCCTCTCAGCAAAGACTTCACCTCCTGCCTGGACAGTTTTGGTTTCCTTCAGCATATAACTTGTCCCACACACTCCAAAGGCCACACTTTAGACCTGATTTGTTGCTCTGGAGTCACTCCCATCAACATTACAGTTGATGATCTCCCCATAACGGATCATTTCTCATCACATTTACAGCTGAACTTACCCTCTCAACCACCAAGACATCACGTCATATCACTTTTCACAATATAAAAAACATTAACCCAGCCACTCTAACAACAACTATTGACTCGTCTGCCATCCCCAACATCCATAATCTCTTCACCCCTGATGATTTGGTTTCTCATTACAATACTGGACTTTTTAAAGTCCCACTCCGATCATATTTTGAGCTATTTTTAAACATTCCCAGTGGTCTTTAAATTATGATTATGCCATTTTTAGCCAAAATCACAAAACCTGTGCCGTTTTCTGGGACTTCGCTTCAGCAGAGCGGCAGTTGCTCATTAGCAATTCGCCTCTGCGTTGTGGGCGGAGCCGTTGGCACGGAGACGCCCCTCCCCCTGCCCGTTGCTGAGAGCTCTGTCTCTCCCGCTAGCTTACACCCCCAATACCGGTGGGGCAACAGTATTATATACACGTTAATTATTATTATCCGAAGTTAATCAAAGTTATCACCGATCACCGATCATTATTTCACTCCAAGACGTCGCGTGTGGAGACGCCCAGTGGAGTTACTACGTCACAACTCCAGTCTATTTTAGCCGGCATTTTAGCGCCTGCTACTGATTCACAGCCATTTGAATGTAGAAATACTCAGAAATACAACTTTGAGCTTATTTTTCTCAAGATATGTCCTCTAACATCAGAAAAATGCCACAAGAACATGTTAACACCTAGAAAAACATTATTTTCATCGGAGTGGGTCTTTAACATTCTCAACTCCCTTGCTCCGTTTAAAAACTCGATCTGTTTCATTCACGGTCTCCGCTCCCTTGTTCACTGCTGATCTTCGCCTTATGAAAGCAGAAGGACGACAACTGGAAAGACTGTATAGGAAATCTGGTCTCACCATACATAAAGAACTATACAATAACCACATTTTGCATTATAAGGATTCCATAGCCACCACTAAAAGCCAGTACTACTCGAGTTTAATCACTGCTAACCATGGAAACTCAAAGTCACTTTTCAATATTTTAAACAAATACACCCAACCACAGGATTCTTTGCCTCCCCATTTGTATACTACGTACTTCTGTAATTCCCTCATGTCATTCTTTACTGCTAAAATTGACTACACTCCACACCATCTCCACACCTTTTCTGACCCCCATCCACCCATACACACACTCTCTTCTTTTCACCTGCCCTCTCTCTCAGAACTCACCGAACTCATCCAGAAATCCAATTCGTCCACATGTCAACTAGACCCTCTACCTACATATCTCGTCAAATCCTGCCTCCCTTCTCTGCTCCCTATCATCTCGGCCATCATTCACTCCTCTCTCACCACTGGAACTGTCCCCACATCCTTAAAAGCTGCTGTCATTACCCCTATCCTGAAAAAGCCTGGTGCTGACCCTTCCATTCTCAACAACTTCCATCCTATAGACGGTTTCATCGAACGCACACGCGTTGCCCGGGTTACGCGCTGGCCCGAAGTTAACTTCCGGTCTGTGTTTGTTAACCGGTAATATCATAATATCATAATATCATTCTCTGGTAATATGGCGCCGACTACAAACGCAGTGAAAATTAAGGTGATGAGCAGACTGAAGTTAGGCTCAGGTTGTTGTGTTGTGGGATGCAACCTGAGGCTCTGGGACAAATACCTTATCAAAAATAAAAAAATTCGGTTTCCTAAAAACGAAGGGAGACGGCGAGCGTGGATCACCGCTGTGCGATGAGAGGCTTGGCAGCCAGGCAAGAATTCAAGGATCTGTAGCACTCACTTCGTTACAGGTAACAAACTCATGATAAGCAACAGATAATTATGGAAGCTTGTTTCCGGCCATGAAGAATAAAAAAATAATAATAATTGAAACTTTTTATCTCATAATTGCGAGATAAGAAGTCAGAATTGTGAGAAATAAAGTTGCAAATATGAGAAATAAAGTCGCAATTGTGAGAAAAAAAGACAGAATTGAGACTTTTTATCTCACAATTCTGACTTTTTTCTCACAAAAAGTCTATGGTTTCTACAGATGAACTCTGTTGTTATTGACTCTACCGGAAGTTAAGTTTGGGCCACAAAAGTGCGCATGCGCAGTAACGTTTGTTTATGTTGTTGCCGTTGAAACCGTCTATATCTAACTTACCCTATATTTCCTAAATTCTTGAAAAAGTGGTTGCCATTCAAATACATTCACACCTTTGTCACAACAATCTCTATGAACAGTTCCAGTCTGGTTTCCGCCCACTCCACAGCACAGAAACAGCACTAATAAAAATCACCAATGACCTTCTCGGGTCCTAAAAACTGTACCCGACCCGAATCAACCCGAATCACTACTTACCCGAACCCGACGTGCATAAATTATTTTTTTTAAAGAAAAACCTGACCCGAGACAGACCCGATAAAATTAGACCCGAGTCCGACCCGACCTGACGCCATTTCCTTTAGAACCCGACTGGACCCGAACGTAAACGGCATTTACATTGTGCACAGCCTGCAGCCCTGCGTTTCTCAAACATGCGCTTAACATAGACGCGCAAGTGTAAGCGCGCTGAAGTGCTAAAATGTCTATCACACATCACTGTAACCCATTACATCCTATACAATTTGGCATAATGTCATTTACCGGACCATACGAGGATTAGAACCACCATTCGTTTTCCCTGACATTTTTCGCAATTTCTATTATCGCCATTTCTCACAGTGTCGCGTATTTTTAAAATTGATTGACAGGCCTGGCTTAACGACAATTCAAATACTTGCATTTAGTCAAACATCCATCCACATGATGGCGCACTAGTTCTTCTTGGCAAAGGGAGGGGTTGGTTTATGTGGAGCGAGCAACTGAGTACATAAATGCGGAGGCAACCGTGCTTATGCTTGTAGCCCATTTGCACGTAGAAGCGCGGATTCGCTCTCTCACTTAGAAAAAGTGAGAGAACGGTGTCATAGAGTTGTTTTAAATACTGCAATTTTCTTAAATGCATAACATAGTTTAAAAGAATTCAGGTCTTCACTTTGGAAAAGGCATATTTATTTTAAATTACCCGAGACCCGAGGCCACTAATACCGAACAAGACCCGTGTCCGAGACACTCGTCGGAGTTTTGGACCCGAACCCGCTCAGGTCGGACCTCGGGTTTTCAGATCCAAGTGGACCCGTGAAGACCTCTACTCTGGACTACTCACTATCCTCATTCTCCTTGACCTGAGTGCGGCCTTTGACACCATCTGTCATATCACTCTCCTCAAAAGATGGTCATCCATTGGTATTACCCACACTCCACTAAACTGGCTCACATCCTACCTCACTGGCCGCACTCAGTTCATCCAGCTTAAGTCATTCAAATCCACTTCCTCTTCCGTCACTACAGGTGTGCCCTAGGGGTGGGCGCTATACCGGTATGAACGTGAATACCGGTATTATGTTGTGCCATGATATGGATTTTGCGATACCGAGGATACCGTATTCATAAATTCAAATTTTGCATATTGTTTTGTTCAATTTGGTACTCTTTACAACTAACACTAATGACGATACAGAATCGAATACGCTGTTTAAGGAAATGACTGATTTGGCGCTTCATACGCGTGAAGTTGCTGAGGCGATTAACCGCTGTCCTGTGACACGTTCAATTAAGGACCGTAACGTAGAACACATCGCTAGTGCTAAGCGGCTGTTCATAAAGGATGCATCTTTTGCGGTGGAATGGGAAATAACAAGGTAATGAGACGCAAGTTTGACTTTTAACCTGAGCGCAGCATTTTTAGAATGCCGTTTCATTTGCGAGATGCGGGTGCAACACCAAAACAAGTTCATCAAGCACAAACAAACGTTAAAGTTCTAGGCTACTGTATGTTTGAGATGTCATGTTTTCAGGTTGAAAGGTTGAACTCGTTCATCAAAATGAACAAATCTTTTTCCGATTCAATTCGTTCATTTCGTTCGTTAAATGAACCAATTGACTCGAAAAAAGATTTGTTCATTTTGATGAACGAGTTCGAACAGGAGAGTCACACAGAACAGAGCAAGGCAGGCATTTGAGCTTATAAAACTTAAACTTTGTTATTTCTTTTTTAAATGAGCGATCGTTTCGCTTGATAAGACCCTTATTCATCGTCTGGTGTCGTTTAAAGCCATTTGAACAGTTTGCAGGTTGCACTGAAACTGTCTTTTGGACCTTGAACCGTTTGGTGCCCAGTAAAGTCCATTATATGGAGAAAAATCCTGGAATGTTTTCATCAAAAACCTTAATTTCTTTTCGACTGAAGAAATAAAGACATGGACATCTTGGATGACATGGGGGAGAGTAAATTATCAGCAAAAGTTTTTTTAAAAGTGAACTAATCCTTTAACAGTGGTAAAACCGAGGTTCTCCTCATTGGTACCAAATCCACATTAGCCAAAACTGACAGTTTCTCCATCAAAATTGAAAATTCCTCCATCTCACCTTCCCTTCAGGTTAAGAGTCTGGGTGTCATCCTTGATCAATAACATCACCCGGTCAGCCTACTTCCACTTACGTAACATTAATGGTCTTCGCCCCTCCCTCACTGCTGCCATTCTGGTCCACAGCCTTGTCACCTCCCGCCTAGACTACGGCAATACACTTCTTTTGGGCCTCCCTCACAATCCCTCCGTAAACTTCAACTAGTCCAAAATCCTGCTGCCCGAATCCTTACCCGAACCCCCTCCATCCATCACATCACTCCAGTCCTCCAGCAGCTTCACTGGCTCCCTATCCCGTTCAAGGTCCTCTTGCTGACATTCAAAGCCATCCATAACCTCTCTCCCCCTTATTTGTCTGATCTCCTACAGGTTTCCACTCCATCTCGTTGTCTCAGATCCTCCTCCACATGACATCTGTCTGTCCCACCTGCCCGTCTCGCCACAATGGGGAGCAGAGCGGCCCCGCTTTGGAATTCCCTTCCACTTCGTCTATAAAACATGGATTCTTTCCCTTGTTTCAAAACTGGACTCAAAACCTTT
>JARWKJ010000021.1:1243035-1268035 GCA_029959095.1 Rhinichthys osculus | reverse complement strand
ACACACACAAACTCAATAAACACACACAACACAATAAACACACACAACACAATAAAAACACACACACACACAACTCAATAAACACACACAACACAATAAACACACACACAACACAAACACACACTCACGCACGCATAACACAATAAACACACACAACACAATAAAAACACACACACACACACACACACAACTCAATAAACACACACAACACAATAAACACACACTCACGCACACACAACACAATAAACACACACAACACAATAAAAACACACACACACACACAACTCAATAAACACACACAACACAATAAACACACACTCACGCACACACAACACAATAAACACACACAACACAATAAAAACACACACACACACACACAACTCAATAAACACACACAACACAATAAACACACACAACACAATAAACACACACACACACACACAACTCAATAAACACACACAACACAATAAAAACACACACACACACACACAACTCAATAAACACACACAACACAATAAAAACACACACACACACACACACACACAAACTCAAACACACACAACACAATAAAAACACACACACACACAACACAATAAACACACACAACACAATAAAAAAACACACACACACACACACACAAACTCAAACACACACAACACAATAAAAACACACACACACACAACACAATAAACACACACAACACAATAAAAACACACACACACACACACACACAAACTCAAACACACACAACACAATAAACACACACTCACGCACGCACAACACAATAAACACACAACACAATAAACACACACACACATACACAACACAATAAACACACACACGCATGCACACACACACACACACAACACAACACAATAAACACACACACAGTATTTGTACATCTACAATAACGTTTGGAATACTTAAGATTTTTAATGTTCATGAAAGACTCTCCTCTGCTCATCAAGGCTGCGTTTATTTGATCATAAATACAGTAAAACAGTGAAATATTATTCCAGTGTAAATCATCTGTTGTCTATGTGAATATACAGTAAAGTGTAATTTATTCCTGTGATCAAAGCTGAATTTTCAGCATCATTACTCCAGTCTTCAGTGTCACATGATCCTTCAGAAATCACTCTAATATGAGGATCTGATGATCAAGATACATTTATGATTATTATCAATGTAACTGTGATGCATTTTATTTTTCAGGATTCTTTGATGAATAGAAAGTTCAAAAGAACAGCATTTATTTGAAACAAAATCTTTTGTTACATTGTAAATGTCTTTACTGTCATTTTTGATCAGTTTAATGTGTCCTTTATGAAAAAAAAGTATTTTCTTTCAAAAATTAAATGTGTCTTGAGCATCAGATCCTCATATTAGAGTGATTTCTGAAGGATCATGTGACACTGAAGACTGGAGTAATGATGCTGAAACTCAGCTTTGATCACAGGAATAAATTACACTTTACTGTATATTCACATAGAGAACAGTATTTTATAACAGTACTAGGGATGAGTCGCGATCTTCGAATAGTCGAATAGTCGAACTGCGTTCGAAATTCGATCATAAAATTGCTTATTCGAATATCGTTATATTTTCGCGCAATTCCAATGTGACATAATTGACGGCGCGCGCTGTCACAGATCGCGCAGCAGGGTATTTTCCTGTCAGGGACACAAGGTGTCACTAACATGAATGAAACCCCCTCCTGCGCGATCTAGGATACCAGTGTTTTATACATAGTGTAAACAAACAACAGAAGAGCATTGTCGTGACCGTTAACTCTGCGCACAGCAGAGGTGGGTATAGACTAACCTTGTAGTAACCGTCTATGGTAGTAACAAAGTAGGCTACGTTCCTCTCGTTACTTTATTTTAATGCAATACATGTTGTTAAATGCGTAGTTTATTCCAAGCGCGCTCTCTCTTTTTTATGGGCATGAGCGATGCTCCATTCACAAATGAATCACTCTTTTGAGTCGATTCTGTTCAAAGACTTCATCAAACAAGTTGGCAGATCTGTCTAAATCGGTTCGCGAATCAGTTTGAATGATCTGTTCAGTTCCTCGTGCACTGAATCGTCTGAAGCGCTTTATTCACACTCGACACGGAGTCGTAACAGGAAGATTTAAGAACATCAAGAGCGTTGGATGAAGTGGCCGTGGACCTACAGTACAGTCTAGTGAAATCTGCAAATCTGCAAATGCATCATATTTTTGCCAGCGATGAAGATCTAGTTGAACATCTTATGATGTCTGTGAATGAATGATTCCACAGGACGATTCTAGTTCATTTCATTCAGGTAATACATTTTACAACCAAACAGATTATTACTCGACGATAGCACTACAAGTATGATGACATTGTCCGTTTTTGGACATATACATTCATTTATAGGCTACATTAAATACGCTACCATTGCCCACAGTTTATGAAATGAACACCCGCCATCCCGCGGTAATGTGTGTGTATTGCGCAGTGGCATCACACGAATAGTTTTGATTGAAACTAATTTGTTTAAAAAGTAGGCTTTTGCAGTAACAAGGCAGGTTTGCATAAAATCATTATGACATTATTTTTTTTTTATCTAAAGAGCATCTGGTTTGCCGATGCAAAAACGGACTGTCGTGTGCTTATTGTTTTTTTCTTCTATGTTAACTACCGGTATGTAAAAAAAAAAAACGACGAAAACATGTTAATTGATCGAATAATAAACAGTTTGTTTGATGACAAATCGCTAAAGATGGAATTGGCCTCCCTTTCTGTCATTGTGAGTGTGCGTTTGTTTGTTGTTGTTTTTTTTAACGATAATCGACTTTTGCTCCTCGATTTTCGAATGTCATTTTTGGCAGAAATTCACATCCCTAAACAGTACAGTATAATATTTCACTGTTTTACTGTATTTTGATCAAATAAACGCAGCCTTGGTGAGCAGAAGAAACTCTTTTAAAACATTTAAAAAATCATAGTTATTTCAGACTTTCGAGCGCTCGTCTACTTTGAGAAGTGTGTGTTGTATCAGTGATAGAAACAGCACCTGGACGGTGTAGTTGAACTGTCGGATGGTCCGCATGAACCTCAGGTACCCGTCGGTCACTTCTGTGGCTGCGGTGATGACCAACACCTCACCTGAACACACACACACACACACACAGTTATTATACTGTAATACATCACTGAGTTATACTGAGTCCTGGAGATTCTATTGCCTGATGTCGATTCCTTCAAGCCCGAGTGAGTCAGACAAAGATAACCAACTCAAAAAACACAAAAAATCTGCAGAAAATAGTTCATTAGTTCAACAGTTGTTCATTAATGATGTGAAATCCATGAGAAACCATCAGAAACTCAAACCAGTTTCTTCTGTAGAAGCTTCTGGATCTCTGACCGTTTCTCGTGGTTCTGTGGATCTAGAAGCTTCTGAAGGACCTGTTCATGTGTAACTTATATTCAATACATTTTGCTTCTGTTTTATGAATGTTTTGAGTCACCACCATCAACAAATTTACCATGGTAAACAACACAGTTTCAACCAAAACACCACAGTTACTGAATAGTAGGAAGTAATTAAACAGTGTGAGAAGCTTTTTATCATTTTGAGTCACTTCTTTGTGATGACAGTAGATTTAATATCAATTTGCCACATTTTCACAACAAAAGTAGCTGTTTTTGACGCAAACAATAGTTAACATAATGACCTTTTGTAATATACGATCTGGTTTTGGTCTGTTTACGCTGAGATTGAGATTCGGATCGGCGGTTACATTCAGATTCAAATCTGACTGGACATTTAAATGTAAGACTGACAGAGAATTATTTAACGGTTCTTACTGGGTTTCCCGGACCGCGGCTCGGATCGGCAGAGCTGAATGGAGCCCAGAAACAGGATCAGGATCAGGCGAACCGCAGTCATCGCGCTCGCTGGTTTCGCTCGGGTTCAGTTCCGTTTTCACGCCGATTCGGTGCAGAACTCTCCCGAAATTCGCGGACGGGGGGCAGGAATTTCACCGTCAACATGAAGATCCGCCTGGTTTCCGCACGGACAGCCAATGACCGCGGAGCAGAAGATGACGGACAGACAAGCAGCCAATAGGAAGAGAGAACGAAATGGCGTTCGACCAATCAGAGTCAGACAAATGGAACGTGATTCTCCTAAAAAAACCAACCCCTTCGGCTACAAAAAGAGATATTGAGGGAGGAGTGCCACGTTTTAGGAATATCTTAACGGGTGTTTCTAAAAAATATATGTAAATCCTATATATATATATATACACACACCAATATATTGTGTTTACATTTACGTGATAACTTCTCTCTTTATCAGTTGTTTATTTAGTTTATTTATCAGGTAAAATATTTAAAGATAGCCTACTACACATTTGATAAAAAGTTTGGACACATTCACTTATTCTTTATTATGACTAATTTCAACAATTTAGAAGAAAATATTAAATTCATGAAAACTGTGAAATTACAGAAAAGAGGTTATTAACCCAATATTCGTTGACATTAATCACTGAGCTTTTGGTGGCACTGCCATAAGCCAATATGTTTCTGTTCACCAATAGACCCCGTGAAACCTTGTAAAAGAGATTTTTACAACCAACCTCCATATATTTAAATCTTGAGATGATCTGAGGTCAGCTGGACAAATACTGTGATTGGAGCTCCTGTTTGTACTCCACATGCACAAAGTAAATATTCATTCACTTCATCAAGCTCAAAGTACACTCACACACTCTCTCACACACACACATCAGGATCTCATTTCTAATGCAAGAGGTAAGAGGAAAATTAACATCTATTTTCAAGTGAAATCCTTGAGCATCTCATGAATTATTAATAATGTTGCAGTAACTGACCATCTAGTCTCTAACAGATTTATTTAGTGAAACTATTCACGGTCTAGACTAACTTAGAGTGAGAAACACTGATTTCACATCACAGCGGTGAAATCAAGCAGGGGCATATAGTGAAAATTGTGTGTTTTTATGATGTTTTGTTAAAGTATTTCAGAACTTCCTCTAATTTAGACCCATTTCTTCTTAATTTTATTTCTGGCTGTTTGTGGTTCTAACTTTGCGATTCTTTGGATGTTAATAAAGTTCTTGAT
This sequence comes from Rhinichthys osculus, assembly GCA_029959095.1. Classification (NCBI taxonomy): domain Eukaryota; kingdom Metazoa; phylum Chordata; class Actinopteri; order Cypriniformes; family Leuciscidae; genus Rhinichthys; species Rhinichthys osculus. Next base: position 1,262,914 of record JARWKJ010000021.1, on the reverse strand, counting down.
GTTTCATCACATGTTTTATCAGATCAATGTTTAGGTTTCTGGATAGAAAACTATGACCTGAACTAGAGAATCAAACGTTATAAAGGTGCTTTTATGATTTCAATCTGTAAAATTCCCCCACAATCGTCTAACTGGGACTTTTATTTACCTTCTCTGAAAGTCTAAATAATTTTTAATATGTTAGTATTAGAGTGATTAAATGTGAATTTCCTTTTATTTCTTCTTCCTCTGTGTTGAAAAAATATTTTAACAGAGTTTATGAGCGTATCAAAACCTTTATTGGGGATAATTGATTGTATTTGTGTGTAAATTGGTGTTTATGTGTTTCTTAACTCTATTTTTCTTCTGATCTACGAAGCCCAGTGGTATAATTAATAACTGAAAAACGTTATATGTGTGGAAAACGAACTATACATAAACTGATGTCTATTAACAAACACACAAGAACACATGAGACCGGAAACATGCGTCATCTTTTGCTGCAAATCAAAGTTCAAGTTTGCTGAATTCTGACCTGTGAATTTGCATAAAGCAAAACATTTGACCAGTAGAGGATCTGATTCTGAACAGATTGACCTCTTGACTGAATTCAAAGAACACAAGCTTACGGGAAAGTGGCTTAGATGGAATCTGTCTCATATTTTGAATGTACTGATAGTTGTCATTAAATAAATAAAAAACATATTATTCAAAATATACAACAATGAATAGTTATTTATAGTTGGCTGTAATGATGTGCATGTCGAATGAGATAGAGAACAAAAAACTCTTTAAAAAAATAAACAAGGAACACTCAGGAGATTGCAGGAGAATAAATAACACAATCACGTTAACTAGGGGTGTGACGGTTATTATATAACCGTGGGACCGACGGTTATAGTTGAACACCGTCATTAGAACTCTATAACCGCCAAAATCGTCCATATTAAACCGTAAAATATTAAAATATTTTTTACAAACATTTTTTATCATAGAGAATGTTTAAATACTAATAGCAGCTTATGAGGGAAACGGAGGCGGAGTTAGTGGTGCTTCGGACTCGGAGGCTGAGTGCTGGAGATGATTAGGGAGAGGTCTCTGCCCCTTTACCGATAAGAGCGCGCGCTGGCACGGAGTAAAGCCTTGTTTATACTCGACGCGTCCGCACGAGCGCGAAGGTGCGCTCGGCAAAACGCGTTGGGTGCACAAGATCGGCAAGGCCCCATTTCGCTTGGCTGTGTGCACGGCTTTTTTGTAACAGCGCGCGCGGCGCCGCGTCCGAGGATGACCGACTTCCAGCCGAATCTGCCTGAGCATGTATGTCTCACCGCACTGGCACGCAGTTTGCGCGTCTAAATTGCAAAGTTCATTTGTTAAGGTTTTGTTTACTGTGTGTGATTCATTTAATGGAAAGCACATTCACTTCTAGTTGTCTTGCTGTTCATTTTAAGAGCGAGTTGTCCTAAAACAGACGAACAGTTATTCAACCCCCCCCCCCCCCCGACGACGGTTATGTTACGAACCGTCACATTTGACTCACGTCATAACCGTCATCACCAATTCTGAAACCGGTACACCCCTAACGTTAACAAAGAAGATACCGGACAAGGAAACTAAGGAAACACAGGGCTTAAAAACATGGAGAGGGTAATCAAACTGAACGAGAAAATAGGAAATAGGTGTCAGGGACTAATTTCCAATCAAGGAAACTAACTAGGAACTCAGGCAAACAGGAACAGAGTGAAAAATGAAACCAAAACAGAACATAACAGAATATATACGCCACAGTCAGATGTGGAGCCATGTGGATGAAGGTGTCCGGTGCAGCCATAAGGATGGAGGTGTCCGGTGGAGCCATAAGGATGAAGGTGTCCGGTGGAGCCATAAGGATGATGGTGTCCGGTGGAGCCATAAGGATGGAGGTGTCCGGTGGAGCCATAAGGATGAAGGTGTCCGGTGGAGCCATAAGGATGAAGGTGTCCGGTGGAGCCATAAGGATGGAGTTGTCTGGTGGAGCCATAAGGATGGAGGTGTCTGGTGGAGTCGAGGCAGGGAGGAGCCCAGGAGGAGCCAAGGTGGAAGGATGTAGCCAATGGTGGTGGAGCCCAAGGCTAAAACAGAGAGCAGCCGAGACCGAGCAACACCAATGGTCCAAACACAGGGCTTAAATACATGGAAAGGGTAATCAAACTGAACAGAAATAGGTGTCAGGGACTAATTACCAATCAAGGAAACTAACTAGGAACTCAGGTAAACAAGAACAGAGCAAACAGAGTGAAAACGAAACCAAATCAGAACACAACAGAATATATATGCTACAGCCCAATGGAGCTGAAGGGGTTGAGGGGCGAGGCGTAGCTGAAGGGACGTCTGACCATGGCGGAGACAGAGGGATGAAGGAGCCTGGTGGAGCCATAAGGATGCAGGTGTCCGGTGGAGTCGAGGGAGGGAGGAGCCAAGGTGGAAGGATTTAGCCGATAACAACACTAATGGTCCTGGAGGCTGGGGCTGAGTGGCAGTGACAAAAGTCCGAGGTGAAGCCAGGGTGCCAGAGGACTGAGGTGAAGACAGTGGGACAGAGGACTGAGGTGAAGCCAGTGGGACTGAGGACTGAGGCGAAGCAAAGGTGCCAGAGGACTGAGGTGAAGCCAGTGGGACAGAGGACTGAGGTGAAGCCAGTGGGACTGAGGACTGAGGTGAAGACAGTGGGACTGAGGACTGAGGTGAAGACAGTGGGACTGAGGACTGAGGTGAAGACAGTGGGAATGAGGACTGAGGTGAAGACAGTGGGACTGAGGACTGAGGTGAAGACAGTGGGAATGAGGACTGAGGTGAAGCCAGTGGGACTGAGGACTGAGGTGAAGCCAGTGGGACAGAGGACTGAGGTGAAGCCAGTGGGACTGAGGACTGAGGTGAAGACAGTGGGAATGAGGACTGAGGTGAAGCCAGTGGGACTGAGGACTGAGGTGAAGCCAGTGGGACTGAGGACTGAGGTGAAGACAGTGGGACTGAGGACTGAGGTGAAGCCAGTAGGACTGAGGACTGAGGTGAAGCCAGTGGGACTGAGGACTGAGGTGAAGCCAGTGGGACAGAGGACTGATGTGAAGCCAGTGGGACTGAGGACTGAGGTGAAGCCAGTGAGACTGAGGACTGAGGTGAAGCCAGTAGGACTGAGGACTGAGGTGAAGCCAGTGGGACTGAGGACTGAGGTGAAGCCAGTGGGACTGAGGACTGAGGTGAAGCCAGTGGGACTGAGGTGAAGCCAGTGGGACAGAGGACTGAGGTGAAGCCAGTGGGACAGAGGTGAAGCCAGTGGGACAGAGGACTGAGGTGAAGCCAGTGGGACTGAGGACTGAGGTGAAGCCAGTGGGACAGAAGACTGAGGTGAAGCCAGTGGGACAGAGGACTGAGGTGAAGCCAGTGGGACAGAGGTGAAGCCAGTGGGACAGAGGACTGAGGTGAAGCCAGTGGGACAGAGGTGAAGCCAGTGGGACAGAGGACTGAGGTGAAGCCAGTGGGACTGAGGACTGAGGTGAAGCCAGTGGGACAGAGGTGAAGACAGTGGGACAGAGGTGAAGCCAGTGGGACAGAGGTGAAGCCAGTGGGACAGAGGTGAAGCCAGTGGGACAGAGGACTGAGGTGAAGCCAGTGGGACTGAGGACTGAGGTGAAGCCAGTGGGACAGAGGTGAAGACAGTGGGACTGAGGTGAAGACAGTGGGACTGAGGACTGAGGTGAAGCCAGTGGGACAGAGGTGAAGCCAGTGGGACAGAGGTGAAGCCAGTGGGACAGAGGTGAAGACAGTGGGACTGAGGTGAAGCCAGTGGGACTGAGGTGAAGGCAGTGGGACTGAGGACTGAGGTGAAGCCAGTGGGACTGAGGTGAAGCCAGTGGCACAGAGGACTGAGGTGAAGCCAGTGGGACAGAGGTGAAGCCAGTGGGACAGAGGACTGAGGTGAAGCCAGTGGGACAGAGGACTGAGGTGAAGCCAGTGGGACAGAGGTGAAGCCAGTGGGACAGAGGACTGAGGTGAAGCCAGTGGGACAGAGGACTGAGGTGAAGCCAGTGGGACAGAGGACTGAGGTGAAGCCAGTGGGACAGAGGTGAAGACAGTGGGACTGAGGTGAAGCCAGTGGGACTGAGGACTGAGGTGAAGCCAGTGGGACTGAGGACTGAGGTGAAGCCAGTGGGACTGAGGTGAAGCCAGTGGGACAGAGGACTGAGGTGAAGCCAGTGGGACAGAGGACTGAGGTGAAGCCAGTGGGACAGAGGTGAAGCCAGTGGGACAGAGGACTGAGGTGAAGCCAGTGGGACAGAGGACTGAGGTGAAGCCAGTGGGACTGAGGACTGAGGTGAAGCCAGTGGGACAGAGGTGAAGACAGTGGGACAGAGGTGAAGCCAGTGGGACAGAGGTGAAGCCAGTGGGACAGAGGACTGAGGTGAAGCCAGTGGGACTGAGGACTGAGGTGAAGCCAGTGGGACAGAGGTGAAGACAGTGGGACTGAGGTGAAGACAGTGGGACTGAGGACTGAGGTGAAGCCAGTGGGACAGAGGTGAAGCCAGTGGGACAGAGGTGAAGCCAGTGGGACAGAGGTGAAGACAGTGGGACTGAGGTGAAGCCAGTGGGACTGAGGTGAAGGCAGTGGGACTGAGGACTGAGGTGAAGCCAGTGGGACTGAGGTGAAGCCAGTGGGACAGAGGACTGAGGTGAAGGCAGTGGGACAGAGGACTGAGGTGAAGCCAGTGGGACTGAGGACTGAGGTGAAGCCAGTAGGACAGAGGTGAAGACAGTGGGACTGAGGTGAAGCCAGTGGGACTGAGGACTGAGGTGAAGCCAGTGGGACTGAGGACTGAGGTGAAGCCAGTGGGACAGAGGACTGAGGTGAAGGCAGTGGGACAGAGGACTGAGGTGAAGCCAGTGGGACAGAGGTGAAGCCAGTGGGACAGAGGACTGAGGTGAAGCCAGTGGGACTGAGGTGAAGCCAGTGGGACAGAGGACTGAGGTGAAGCCAGTGGGACTGAGGACTGAGGTGAAGCCAGTAGGACAGAGGTGAAGACAGTGGGACTGAGGTGAAGCCAGTGGGACTGAGGACTGAGGTGAAGCCAGTGGGACTGCGGTGAAGACATTGGGACTGAGGTGAAGCCAGTGGGACTGAGGACCAAGGCGGAGCACAACGGAGCTGAAGGGGTGGAGGGGCGAAGCGTAGCTGAAGGCTCATTTTACCAAGGTGGAGCCAGAGTCAAGTCAAGTCACATTAATTTATATAGTGCTTTTAACTATATATATTGCTTCAAAAGCAGCTTTACAGTGATAATAGGAAAGTAAAGTAACAGAGATTGTTTAGGCTTTACAGCAGCTCTAGAATAAAGTTATTATGCAGATAAAGTTAGTTTTGATTGATTCACTTCCGTTGCAAAGATCATTAGTTATTAACTTAGGGGCCGCTAACATGACACCGTTCTAACAGAAAACCCTTAACGTGCTCCGGCCCGTTCTTTCGCACAACAATAGTGCCTGGAGCTCGAGAACGCAAACCTTGAAGGGCCATTCCACCGAATGGGTGACATTTGCTTGTTGTATTTCTTCAAAATTAAACTTTATTTTTTATCTTTTTCAACATTGAATCTAATACTACACATATTTAACTATTCAAAATGTGTATTGGTCAATCTCAGGCAACTTTATTTACTTTTTTACAAGGTTTAAGCAGAAGATGGGCGCATGTTTTCTCAATCCTGTTACCGAAAACCATGTGCCATTTAAAAAGCAAGTTTAAAAGCATGTCAATTAATTCCTTTGTTTTCCCCACAAGAAAGTGTTTATTTTAAAGAAATTGTTGTTTATTTGTCCAAAAATGTATATTTGTGACAATAAAATCACTATTAAGGCAAGGTGTATTTTAATAAAAAACACAAAGCCATTTTTTTTCATTTTAAAGAAGACCAAAGCCTCAAGTTTATATATTTTTTAAACAATTTAATTGATTAAATAATTGTATAAATGATGGCCCAAACAAAACTGATAAAAACAGTGATTTAATTTAATTTTTTTAGAAAAATGAAAAAAATAGTAACAGGACTGAAAGTAACAGGATTGAGTTTTCAAGCAAAAAGTTATCAAATACATGGCATATGGCCACATAGTACATGCTAATAGCATGAGGACACTGAGCCATTTCTAGTGCCTTTCCAAAAGTTAATATTTTTAAAATAAACAAATAAAATCTAAGAAAAAGTTTAGGTAACAGGACAGTATGTTGAGATTGACCTTCTCAGTCGTAGTTACAATTTCATCACATATACAGAAATTAAAATGAGAAGACTAACTTATGGTCTTCCCATTGCCTTCAGAAGATCCAGATGATGCAACTTACTGTTGAAAATGGTCTTGTGGAATATTCCCAGTTTTTCAGAGGGGGTAATGTGTTAGGGTAACAGGACTGAGTGAAAACCCGGGGACATGACTAAAATGTGTATTTTATCTCAAATATTAGATAAAATGTCTTTTTCTTTTTTCATTTTAAAGCAGATTGGATATAAAGTCACACAACAATAATAAAAAAATCAGATTTCTGAAGGATTTGAATCATTATATTTCATTGTAAAGTTTAGAGATGGAGAGTGGGGACATGCAGAAAATGCAATTTTTTAGTGTTCTATGTAGTTTTTGTCTAAGTTTTTAAATATACATTTTAAATTTGTAGGTAGCTTAATGTGCAGGACATTTTGCTTAATAATAAAATGTATTTTAGAGTTAATTTTCATGCAATTTTATACATATAATGTCCTGGGGACAGAAATGTCACCCTTTCGGTGGAATGGCTCTGAAATAGGTACCAAGGTGCAAGCGATTAATTTTTTTTTTTTAATTGTATCATCTCCGCGTAAACTTCAAAAACGTACATCTGTGTAAATGCTGATGGCGTGCACATGCGTATTATGTGTTCAGTCTATAGATATGAGCGTTTGAATATATATGTGTGCAGGCGTGTAGTCTTTCTTTACAAGTTGACCTCAACAAATGACTTGTCTGGCTACTTGTCTTTGTCGCTTCCGCGTATGTGAACCGGAATCATTTAGACGAAGAACTAATGTTGTGTGTTTTTGCAGGTCAAGTCTCACTCATCATGAGGGTCGTTACATCAGACAGCGGCTCTGTCTCTGCGGCAAACCACTATACGGACGAGCTGGAGAACCCAGACACCAGTGACGACACTGAGTTCTGGAGGAAAGGTGTGAGACCACATCAAAACCCGAAAAACACATGATAAACATGTTTTAATTCATATATAAAAAGGTTTCTGTGAGTTTTAAGGAAAAGAAAACATCATAAGCTCAGTATAGAAACACTTTACAATAAGGTTGCATTAGTTAACTACATTAGTTAACATAAACTAACAATGAAAAACACTTAGTAATCTTAGTTAATGTTAAAATCATAGTTTGTATCTGTCAATATTATTTAATGGATCTGAGCTCACATGAACTAAAGAACAGTTGTATTTTAATAATGAATGTTAACAAAGATTAATAAACAAATGTATTTCTCATTGATAGTTAATGCATCAACTAACGGGACCTTCCTGTAAAGTGTGAGAGTCAATGGAAAGACCCCACAAACATATACAAACAAACAAACGTATGTGTGTGTGTTTCTCAAACACTCCTCTGCCACACACACACACACACTGGCAGTAGTTTATACAGCTGCTCAACCTCTTCTGACCTTTAACCTCAACCTTTGACACCATCACAGCATACACATTACACACACACAGTTGCAATAATAATTCGAATTATAATTATTGAAATAATAATTAGTACAAGAAACCATTTTTGAGCACACTAATCTTACCCTATATAGATAGAGAGAACCTTATCCTCAGTTGTTGCATTACAAACAGCGTTAACTGCTTATATGAAATGTAATGCGAAGGTTATATAACACAAAGTTACATAGCTACAAAAGTGTACAATATATATTTTTTTTAAATACAAAAAACATGGTTAGATTTACTATGATAATAACTTTGTTAGGGATGCAGCGATACCACTTTTTCCAGAACGAGTTCGATAGCGATAATTAGATTTTAAAAAAAATTCTGTTTATTGAGATACAACCATGCCAGTATAATACGACAATATCATACATTAAAAAGTTAGATCTCTTTTACATAATAATAAATAAAAAAATGTTTAAAAAAAACACAGGCACAGGTCAATTAGGATAGCTACACCTTAAGAAGAGTTGGAAATAATCATGCATAAAGAGAAGCATATCATGATATGAGAGGGGGTAATTTAGGAAAAATAGTAAATTATTAAATGACTAATAACTTAGTAGTAATAACATGCGATTGAAAATAGGTTGAGAATCAAGTTATATTATCTCTTTCTACCTCATTCATTATATTACTAAAATCAGAATTTGAAATACAGGATATTTTTTAATTGTACTTTTTTTTATATATTGGGCAGAGAAACCAAACGAATATGAGTCAAATAAGTTGGCTTAGCAAATAGATATTTCATGCCTAATTATGCATGTTACAGTATTGTAGGAGCTACTGTTACTTCATATTATTGCTGTATCATATTTAATCTTTATTTTAATAACACAGTGAATATTTATAGCTGCTCCAGCAAGGCTCAATCAATCAAGAGCAGTGAGTGATTTTCTCTTTTGTTGTTGGATTAACATTGAGGACAAAGATAGCAGAACGTTTATTAGGCTGCTGTCACTTTAAGAGCTGCATGTAAATACTGTTACACACGTTTTCTTTTCAACTGTTTATGTTCACTTAAAGTCCCCCTGTAGTCAATAATTGTATCCCTTAAAACTCATCTTTAATCTTCAAAATTACATTTACATATCGTAATGTCTTAAAATATCTTGAATGTAACTCGACACCCTTGCCTCATTTAGTATGCGCGGTTCTATGAATATGCAGATGAGCCCCGCCTCCACTCACTCACTCAGCTCAGAGATCCACTGGTTGACGATCACACGTTGATCTGATTGGTTACAAGGTCGTTTGTGACGTCAGAAACACCAGCGATTTCAAACCGTGTTTTTGAGACTGTCTTTGGTTCACTGCAGTTTTAAGCAGAAAATACTCAGCAATGCTGTCGACTTATGAACTTACACATGGTGTGTCTTAAAGCATATTAAAAACACCACATAGACACATAAACAACATTAAAAGCTGGATAAGGATACTTGCCTATAAGGGCCTTTTGACATAATTTTGTGTGAATTTGTCCAGTCAAGCACAAGAAGACATGATCAGAGAACTCTATATAATAGAATATTTTGTGTGCTGTCTGAGAGGCAGCTTTCTGGACGCACGCCTCGAATGAGGATCCATAAGTAGAATAACGTGTGTGTGTGTGTGTGTGTGTGTGTGTGTGTTAGACTCGTCTGTGCCCAGGTTTGTAGCAGCGCCCTCTATCGGTCGCTGGCGGTGGCGTGTGTTCGCTGCCATCAGTGTAACGGCTCTGATGCTTCTGTTGCTGATCGTCACAGTATCTGTGAGCCGTGAGTAACACACACTCGAACTTATTGTGATATTATACAGACAACATGTTATTTTTCTCATTAATTCCTTAATAATCGGCTTATCGTCAATGTATTAAGGCAAAAATGTAAAAAGAATGCGAAGCATATCCTATAAGTTTTATCACCATGTGTATATTTTCCAGAGAACTAGCAAACTAGAGTTATCAATAAAACATAATGACGTTTAATTGTTTTCACACGTGTTTTGTTAGACATGAAGTTTGATCGGAAGTTCTCGACTACCGAGACAAACGTGAAGAATCTGACAGAAACGCTCCTGAGCATCATTTCCAGAGCAAACACTCTGGAGGAATACGGTAATGTTAATCTTCATAATCTTTTATCAAAAGTACAAAATAAACGTTATCCATCCACACTCTCAGCTAACAAAAAAAAGTTCTAATTAAGTTATGAAAACGTGATTTTTTAATTTCTCTAAACGTTTAAAACTTTTTTTTTAAGGGTTAGTTCACCCAAAAATAAAAAATTCTGTCAGTAGTTACTCTCCCTCATGTCGTTCCAAACCCGCAAGACTTTCGTTCATCTTCAGAACACAAATTATAAGATATTTTTGCAAGATATAGGATGTAAGATATAGACGCCCACATGCAGCAATGCATTGCAACTTTCAAGGCCCAGAAAGGTAGGAAAGACATTGTTAAAATAGTCCATGTGACTCCAATGGTTCAACATTAATGTTACGAAGCGACCAGAATACTTTTTGTGCACGAAACCCCCCAAAATAACTTCTTTATTCAACAATCTCTGCTTCCACGTCGTTCTCCTACGCTGTTGACGAAGCGCTTCCTGGTTCTACATCAGAATGCCGGCTCACTATTGGCCGACGCTGGTCACATGAGCACCACGAGTCACGACACATGCGTGTGATGCTGATGCAGGAGCCGGCCAATACTGAGCCAATAATCTTTGGGTGAACTAACCCTTTAATATGGTAAAAAGTTTTTCTGGGTTATGGGAACGTTAAGGGAACATTCCATTTTATGGGAACAATGTTTCATGAAAATTCTGGAACAAGCAGTAAAAAATTAGACATGGAAACACCCCTGAATATTTGAAAAATTATTCATTATTATAATTAATGAATAATCCCCCCCCCCACCCCCCCCCCCCCCCCTCCCTCAACTATTCATTCATATAGACACTTTCACCATATGAAGTTCTTCATGCAGAAAATCAATCATTTTTTCTCTGCCTTGTTTCGACTGCATCACAGTGTAGGAGTAAAACTCTCTGTGAATGGTGTTTCATGTGTCATGCTTGTGAGCACGTTCCCCTCCACTACGTTAACACTCGGTCTAATGCGTGTGTGTTCAGGACATAAAATGCATTTGGACATCAGCAATCTGGAGTTCGACCAGGAGAAGATGCAAAGAACGATTAGTGATAGTAAGTGCCACACACGTACACATACTGACAGACAAAACACTTGAAATTCAATGAAATCCACTGCAGATCTTAACTGTGTGTGTGTGTGTGTGTGTGTAGTGTCTGATTCAGCACAGGCTCTTCGTGACAAGGTTTCGGATCTAAAATGCCACATTGACAAGTTCATAACCAACAGTAAGTGATGCTGTAGTGTTTGTACTGCTGTATATTGATCTCTTACAGTCTCTGATCTGTGTGTGTGTGTGTGTGTGTGTGTGTGTAGACACACAGGAGCTGTGCTGTCCAGGCGGATGGGTTCTCTTCTCCACAGACTGTTATTTCTTCTCTGAAGACGGGATGCCGTGGGACGCGGCCAGAGACGAGTGTGAGAAGAAGAAAGCAAAGTTACTCATCATAAACAGCAAACAGGAGAAGGTCAGAGCGGATCAGTACTGTACAACTACACAACCAACATCAGACACACAACTGAACTCACAACTGAACTAATACAACTAAACCAACTTAACTAAACCAGACACACAACTGAACTAATACAACTAAAACAACTTAACTAAACCAAACACACAACTGAACTAATACAACTAAACCTACTTACATAACCAGACACACAACTGAACACAACTAAACCAACTTAACTAAACCAAACACACAACTGAACTAATACAACTAAACCAACTTAACTAAACCAAACACACAACTGAACTAATACAACTAAACCTACTTACATAACCAGACACACAACTGAACTAATACAACTAAACCAACTTAACTAAACCAAACACACAACTGAACTAATACAACTAAACCTACTTACATAACCAGACACACAACTGAACACAACTAAACCAACTTAACTAAACCAGACACACAACTGAACTAATACAACTAAACCAACTTAACTAAACCAAACACACAACTGAACTAATACAACTAAACCTACTTACATAACCAGACACACAACTGAACACAACTAAACCAACTTAACTAAACCAAACACACAACTGAACTAATACAACTAAACCAACTTAACTAAACCAAACACACAACTGAACTAATACAACTAAACCTACTTACATAACCAGACACACAACTGAACACAACTAAACCAACTGAACTAAACCAGACACACAACTGAACTAATACAACTAAACCTACTTACATAACCAGACACACAACTGAACACAACTAAACCAACTTAACTAAACCAGACACACAACTGAACTAATACAACTAAACCAACTGAACTAAACCAGACACACAACTGAACTAATACAACTAAACCTACTTAACTAACCAGACACACAACTGAACTAATACAACTAAACCAACTGAACTAAACCAAACACACAACTGAACTAATACAACTAAACCAACTTAACTAAACCAGACACACAACTGAACTAATACAACTAAACCAACTGAACTAAACCAAACACACAACTGAACTAATACAACTAAACCAACTGAACTAAACCAGACACACAACTGAACTAATACAACTAAACCAACTTAACTAAACCAGACACACAACTGAACTAATACAACTAAACCTACTTACATAACCAGACACACAACTGAACTAATACAACTAAACCTACTTACATAACCAGACACACAACTGAACACAACTAAACCAACTTAACTAAACCAGACACACAACTGAACTAATACAACTAAACCAACTGAACTAAACCAAACACACAACTGAACTAATACAACTAAACCAACTTAACTAAACCAGACACACAACTGAACTAATACAACTAAACCTACTTACCTAACCAGACACACAACTGAACTAATACAACTAAACCAACTTAACTAAACCAGACACACAACTGAACTAATACAACTAAACCTACTTACATAACCAGACACACAACTGAACACAACTAAACCAACTTAACTAAACCAGACACACAACTGAACTAATACAACTAAACCAACTGAACTAAACCAAACACACAACTGAACTAATACAACTAAACCAACTTAACTAAACCAGACACACAACTGAACTAATACAACTAAACCTACTTACCTAACCAGACACACAACTGAACTAATACAACTAAACCAACTTAACTAAACCAGACACACAACTGAACTAATACAACTAAATCAACTGAACTAAACCAGACACACAACTGAACACAACTAAACCAACTGAACTAAACCAAACACACAACTGAACTAATACAACTAAACCAACTGAACTAAACCAGACACACAACTGAACTAATACAACTAAACCTACTTACCTAACCAGACACACAACTGAACACAACTAAACCAACTTAACTAAACCAAACACACAACTGAACTAATACAACTAAACCAACTGAACTAAACCAGACACACAGCTGGACTAATACAACTAAACTAACTTAACTAAACCAGACACACAACTGAACTAATACAACTAAACCTACTTACATAACCAGACACACAACTGAACACAACTAAACCAACTTAACTAAACCAAACACACAACTGAACTAATACAACTAAACCAACTGAACTAAACCAGACACACAACTGAACTAATACAACTAAACCTACTTAACTAAACCAAACACACAACTGAACTAATACAACTAAACCAACTGAACTAAACCAGACACACAGCTGGACTAATACAACTAAACCTACTTACCTAACCAGACACACAACTGAACACAACTAAACCAACTTAACTAAACCAAACACACAACTGAACTAATACAACTAAACCAACTGAACTAAACCAGACACACAACTGAACTAATACAACTAAACCAACTTAACTAAACCAAACACACAACTGAACTAATACAACTAAACCAACTGAACTAAACCAGACACACAACTGAACTAATACAACTAAACCTACTTAACTAAACCAGACACACAGCTGGACTAATACAACTAAACCAACTGAACTAAACCAGACACACAACTGAACTAATACAACTAAACCTACTTAACTAAACCAAACACACAACTGAACTAATACAACTAAACCAGACACACAGCTGGACTAATACAACTAAACCTACTTACCTAACCAAACACACAACTGAACTAATACAACTAAACCAACTGAACTAAACCAGACACACAGCTGGACTAATACAACTAAACCAACTGAACTAAACCAGACACACAACTGAACTAATACAACTAAACCTACTTAACTAAACCAAACACACAACTGAACTAATACAACTAAACCAACTGAACTAAACCAGACACACAGCTGGACTAATACAACTAAACCTACTTACCTAACCAGACACACAACTGAACACAACTAAACCAACTTAACTAAACCAGACACACAACTGAACTAATACAACTAAACCAACTTAACTAAACCAAACACACAACTGAACTAATACAACTAAACCTACTTACCTAACCAGACACACAACTGAACTAATACAACTAAACCTACTTACCTAACCAGACACACAACTGAACTAATACAACTAAACCTACTTACCTAACCAAACACACAACTGAACACAACTAAACCAACTTAACTAAACCAGACACACAACTGAACTAATACAACTAAAGCCTAGTTCACACTACATGATTTTAAAACGTCGGGCTGAACTGTCCGGTTCACACTACATGACTTGCTCTCTGTGAAATCAGGAGTGTTCAAGTTGTTGAGCTGTTCACTCCACACGACACAACGTGATTGATCCGCAACAGGAGGTAACGCACTACACGAGTTGACAACAACTCTGTCACCCAACGATTCAATCTTGTCTACAAACCACGTTTTGTCACAAAAAATCACGCGATAAAACGAACCGGAAATTATGCGAAACATCACGCGCGCTAATACCCAGCGAAGAAGACGAAGACCCATGCCTTGCTCTGATTGGCTGTAGCTCATGACATCACTGAGGTTGAGTCGGGCGACAGCTCTGGATATCTAGCATGCTAGATATTTTTCTGGGCTCGGCGACGCGTCTGCGAGGCGTCAGCGAGCGTCTTTGATGCGTTGTTGGCTCTTTCATACTAACAGATTGGCGAGCGTCCATCATCCGCTAATCCCCCGCGATTTGCACGCGATAACACCCTGACCTGTCGGCGAGCTCAACGATTTGCAAATCGGGCTTAAATCGGGCTTATAATCCTGTAGTGTGAACTAGGCTTAAACCAACTGAACTAAACCAGACACACAACTGAACTAATACAACTAAACCTACTTACCTAACCAGACACACAACTGAACACAACTAAACCTACTTAACTAAACCAAACACACAACTTTACCACACAAATTTGTTTACAGCTGTTATTAAGATGTGTTTTGGTTGATCGAGTCACAAGTGAAGGATGCTAATTACAGAACGGGGTCTAAAATGACTTGAGCTTGTCCACTTTCGACCACTTCCAGAGATATTGGAAAAGCATACGATCAGATTGCTTTCGTATTGTAAACGCTCATGTGGTCAAATGCGTTCGAACAGCCACTTAAAAGACCACTGACTGACCTAACGCGTAAAGATTATGAGAAGCGCTAGCCAGACGGGGTTTAAACTTTGTTGGCTGAAGACCCAAGTTTGGTTTGAAGCATAGACTGTAAAAAAAAAAAGTGTGGTGTGCGTGACGTAACCCGTAGTGTTTCTGAAGAAAAGTTTGAAGCCCAAAGTGGCTGAAGCCGACCGTCGCCATCTTGGCAGGGTCACTCCCGGATAAACGAACATGTGCAGCGAGGCGGATTAGCTGAGGTGACGTGACGCTAACACACAGGAGACAAACGGCTAGCAGTGACATCAGCGCCAATCCACCTGTCACTCAAGTGGCCACGCCCTTAAGCAGAACTTTAAGGCTTAATATAATATAAACGGATGAGTTATGAAAACATTTCCCCCCCTCACAGTCGTCATGAAGGGCAACATTAGCTCTATAGACCAAAACCACTTTTTGCACCAGACTGTAAACATGTGTTTTTCTGCTGTAAAGTTGGGCATTTTAACATGGGGGTCTATGGGAGTGACTCTCTTCTGCAGCCGGCCTCTAGTGGCCAGTGGAGGAACTGCAGTTTAACTCACTCAGTGTGGATTCAAGAGAGACCGGAAGGCTGCCGCTTGTTTTGAAGATGAAAAACACACCAATGTTCTCTCTTCATTCCTGATTTCTAACACACACAGAGATCTCGCGGCTCTCAGAGCAGAAACTAAAGCCACTCTGTGTGTCTCCGGGCGCGTTCGTATGTAAATCGCACCAGCTTATTTCATCCATTAGATCGAAAGATCTGAAAAAGGCCGTACATATTCCCCCCCCCCCCCCCCCCCTCCAATCAGGACAGAAGTGGCTGAAGGTGGACAGAAGAGACTAATTAAAACACCAGGTGTAGACAGGATTGTCTCCCTCGTCCACTCGTGATCCGGTCAACCAAAACTCGTCTTAATACAGGTGTAAACTGGGCCTAAACCAACAACACAAGACGTGCATCTAAACCAGTAACCGTCCATCATTTAGTAATAAAGAGTGATAGTCAGACGTGTGTGTGCAGAGCTTCGTGGTGAGCAAGACCAGGCCTCTGTTCTACTGGCTGGGTCTGAGCGACGGCCGCACCGGAGACTGGGAATGGCTGGACGAGACGCCGTATGTGCATGTCAGGAGGTGAGTGTGTGTGTGTGTGTGATGGGTAGGTTCAGGGGTTGGGTTAGTGTGTGTGTGTGTGTGTGATGGGTAGGTTCAGGGGTTGGGTTAGTGTGTGAGTGAGTGAGTGTGTGTGTGTGTGTGTGTGAGTGTGTGTGGCTGTGTGTGTGTGTGTGTGTGGCTGTGTGTGTGTGTGTTGGGTAGAGTTAGTGTAAGGGGATAGAATACAGTTTGGACAATATAAAAATCATTACACATATGGAATGTCCTCACAACAGCAAAAAATCCCGTGTGTGTGTGTGTGTGTGTGCAGTGAATGGATGCCAGGCCAGCCTGATGACTGGAAGAATCACGGTTTGGGCGGCGGTGAAGACTGCGCTCACTTCCACTACGACGGGCGGTATAACGACGACCACTGCTCTCGACGCTACCGCTACGTCTGCAAAGCTCACGCGTCCTCCATCTGACGACACACACACTTCCTCAAACCAACACAACACAGCAATGTGCGTGTTAACTGTAGAATGTTTTAATATTTAACGATATTAAAGGCTTTAACACTCATCCTTCCCTCGCACTTTGTAACACATCTTTCCCTCGCGGGTCAAAATGACCCGAAGCCCTAAAATTATACTTCATTTTTAAAGCTTAAAGCTTATTTTATTTCATTTTGATCATATTTCTAGATGGGCTTACAGCTCTATATGGAGCAGAGGAGCTGTTCCGCTGGGTCCTAAAGCCAGTTCTCTTCAGTGTGCATTCAGATACACATGTAGACACTATACAATCATTTTTTGGTAAAGTTTTAGCATTTTTAGTTAGAATTTTGAACATTTTTATGTTTTTCTATGTGTACTGAAGCATTCCTCACATCCTATACATTCCTAAGGGTTTGTTACTTTTTCAAATTCCAACCACAAAACCACGAATCCATTAAAAACGTTTTTTTGTGTGTATTCATGGTTCAAGTGCGACGACAGTCCTGGGGTCTCAAAACCCCTCTGATGAACACTCAATTTTTTGAACAATCAACTAAAAAATGAGTTTCGGGTCAAAATGACCGGAGTGAAGGAAGAGGGTTTACTGTATATCAGACCAGAAACACTTTCTTTATTATTTTATGCTGGTCAGTTTTGGGGAATAGCAGTGTGTTTTAGTTTGTTGTCCGAGGATAAAAGTCAAACAGCTGTGATACAAAAACGTTGTTCTGAATAAAAGCATCGTCTGAACAAATAAAAGAAATGTTGATGTTTCTGCAGCACTTAATAAAAATATTCCAGTTATGTTGCTGAATTAAAGTTATATGACTATATTATAATAATGATAAATTCTGTAATGTTTGGATTGTAAATGTAAATGATGTAAATACTGCGGTAATTTTGCACTATTGAAGGTGAATATGTACATGATGCATCAGAACGTTTCCACAATAGATGGACAGCTCATTAATAAATATACATTTGCTTTAGATAAAATATATATGAAGTCATGTAAATTGTTCCATCTCAAAAGTTTGTTCAGGTTTAAAATATACGTATATTTATTTTTTCAGTGCAATATATCAATCAGTTATTAATTATTATGAGCAACACTACATTTAAAGAGACAATTATGTTATAATAAAAAATTATACACTTAATATGACAAATATGCAAGAATTTTCACTAAATATGATCACTGATTACACTACCATTTGGGGTAAGATTTTATTTTTATGAAAGAACTTAATACTTTTATTCATCAAGGACACATTTAATTGATCAAAAATGACACTAAATACATTTATAATGTTACAAAAGATTCTATTTGAAATAAGTGCTGTTCTTTTGAACTTTCTTTTCCTTTCATCATTGAATCCTGGAAAATAAAACGTATCACAGTTACATTGATAATAATGATAAATGTTTCTTGATCCTCATATTAGAGTGATTTCTGAAGGATCATGTGACACTGAAGACTGGAGTAATGATGCTGAAAATACAGCTTTGATCACAGGAATACATTACACTTTACTATATTAACATAGAAAATTACGGAAGTGGATTAGGGCCAAGCAATAAAACAAATAATAAAAACATCTTGAGATTAAAGTCATTATAATGCGAGAACATTTTTTTTTTAGAAAAAAAGTCAAAATACAGTGTTGAGAATAAAGTCATTAAATTTCAAGAATAAAGTCGTTGTGTTTCGAGAAAAATCTTGTTAAATTTTGAGAGAAAAAAGTTTAAATAAAATGTTGAGAATAAACTCATTAAATTTCGAGAATAAAGTCGCTTTTTCGAGAAAAAACTTGTTAAATTTTAAGAAAAAACTTTTAAATAAAACGTTGAGAATAAACATTAAATTTAGAGAATCAAGTCGTTGTTTTGAGAAAAAATTTGTCAAATTTCAAGAAAAAAAGTCGAAATAAAACGTTGAGAATAAACTAATTAAATTTTGTGAATAAATGCGCTCTTTCGAGAAAAAACATGTTAAATTGAATAAAAAAGTTGAAATAAAATTTCGAGAATAAAGTCGTTGTTTCAAGAAAAAACTTGCCCAATTTCAAGAAAAAAAGTTGAAATAAAACGTTGAGAATAAACTCATTAAATTTTGTAAATAAATTCGCTTTCGAGAAAAATCTTGTTAAATTTTGAGAAAAAATGTTGAAAGAAAATGTTGAGAATAAACATTAAATTTCGAGAAAAAAGTCGCTTTTTCGAGAAAAAACTTGTTAAATTTTGAGAAAAAACTTATAAATAAAATGTTGAGAATAAACATTAAATTTCGAGAATCAAGTCGTTGTTTCGAGAAACAATTTGTCGAAAAAAGTTGAAATAAAACGTTGAGAATAAACTAATTAAATTTCGAGAATAAAGTCGTTGTTTCGAGAAAAATCTTGTTAAATTTTTGAGAAAAAAAGTTGAAATAAACTTTTGAGAATGAACTCGTAATCCTATTCCGTAGTAAACAGCTGCTATACATTGGAATAATATTTCACTGTTTTCACTGTATTTTTAATCAAATAATTGCAGCCTTGGGTAGAAACATAAAATAAAAAAACTTTTGTGCGCTAGTTTATGACCTGAAAGAATAATTTTCCTGGAACATTGGATGATAATAGCAAGCTAGCATTATCCCGATAGTTTCCCCTCGCTCTACCTCCAGACGGGTCGGACGGGTTTATCCCGCGAGCCGCGGACGAGCAGCGAGTTCTCCGAGCGGGCGGAGCTGCTCTTCCTCAGACGGCCAGCAGGGGTCAGCGACAGCCTGAGCGTCGGCGGCAGCGGAGGCGGCTTCGGGTCGGCTGTGCGCTGGGTTACGCGGGCGACGGCGTGGCGTGTCGCGG
>JARWKJ010000021.1:1230535-1233035 GCA_029959095.1 Rhinichthys osculus | reverse complement strand
TGAGTCCCTCATGAAAACTATGATACACACATCAGTATAATATATATTAACAACTGATCAGTGATGAAGAAAATAAGCTTAGATGAAAACGTTCCTAAAGATTGCTTCAGTCAAAGCCCTTTAACTGATATAAACATAGCTGTAATAAAAATCACCCGAATTATGAGATATTTTCATAACTTAAACATTAATTATATTATATTACCTTAATTCCATTAAAAATGGAGGTCAGTGGATATTCCGTGCATCCGTGAGTTTGACAGGAGCTCTGGCGCATGCGCACACCACACGAACGAACACATACACACACACACACACACACACATACTTAGGTAAAACACAATACACTCATATATTTATATTAGTACAGACTCTAATCTGAGTAAAGCTAAAGCACCTGAAGCAGAGTAATGGACAACAATCATGGCATAAAATTATGCAAACTGTACATGTTTTAATATTAAAGCAGATGTGTAAACAGTCTTGTGTGTGTGTGTGTGTGTGTGTGTGTGTGTGTGTGTGAGACTGATAACAGCTCTGCTCGTCACACCCAGCATCAGTAAACTGTCAGTCCTGCCATTTTCGATGCATTTTATTATTTACATGATTTGCCAAAGAATGAATACAAATAGTAATTTACAGTTCTGGTTAGAATTATTGGCACCCTTGGTAAATATGAACAAAGAAGCCTGTGAAAATAAATATGTATTGTTAATTGGATTTTTTCTTGAAACTCTCCAAAACAACATGTGGTAATGTAGATGCTGGCCTTCGTGTTTCCTCATATTCATAGTTAGACAATTGCATGTTCCTAGTCTTGCCCTTCTGTGATAAAAATAAAATAATAATAATAATAATAACAAAAAATAAATAAAAAATTTGAAATAAAGTAAAAAAACAACAAGTATTAACACCTTTTACAACTTATTTTTTAAACATTTTTTGAAAAATTGTTTCTTTATTGCCCCCCCCCAAGACCTGAACACACACTACATAAGTTGTTAGAGCTAACATCACAACAACAGCATTGGTTCTGTGAATCGTAGTGAAACCAATGTTACTCACATATGTGGCAGAAACAACACAACCTCACGTCAGTTTTCAGGCCTTACTGCTTCAGTCTGGAAAGCTTTTCTAATGTTAAAGATCATAACCCTTTTTCTTCCAGTGATAATCCTCGGAGCTTTTCTCTTTTGTAATGTCTCTCACATCTCTCTTTCTACAGTCTTTCTTCAAATCTCCCTCTTGCTCTCTCCTCCATCATAAGTGGTAAACTGTAATTCGTTACAGTGGACACGCCCCCTACTGCTGATTGACTCTCTCCTCCCCCATTATGAGTGGACACGCCCCCTACTGCTGATTGACTCTCTCCTCCCCCATCATGAGTGGACACGCCCCCTACTGCTGATTGACTCACTCTCTCTCCTCCCCATCATGAGTGGACACGCCCCCTACTGCTGATTGACTCACTCTCTCTCCTCCCCCATCATGAGTGGACACGCCCCCTACTGCTGTTTGGCTCACTCTCTCTCCTCCCCCATCATGAGTGGACACGCCCCTCTACTGCTGATTGACTCACTCTCTCTCCTCCCCCATCATGAGTGGACACGCCCCCTATTGCTGATTGACTCACTCTCTCTCCTCCCCCATCATGAGTGGACACGCCCCCTACTGCTGTTTGGCTCACTCTCTCTCCTCCCCCATCATGAGTGGACACGCCCCCTACTGCTGATTGGCTCACTCTCTCTCCTCCACCATCATGAGTGGACACGCCCCCTACTGCTGATTGGCTCACTCTCTCTCCTCCCCATCATGAGTGGACACGCCCCCTACTGCTGATTGACTCTCTCCTCCCCCATTATGAGTGGACACGCCCCCTACTGCTGATTGGCTCACTCTCTCTCATCCACCATCATGAGTGGACACGCCCCCTACTGCTGATTGGCTCACTCTCTCTCCTCCCCATCATGAGTGGACACGCCCCCTACTGCTGATTAGCTCACTCTCTCTCCTCCCCCATCATGAGTGGACACGCCCCCTATTGCTGATTGACTCACTCTCTCTCCTCCCCCATCATGAGTGGACACGCCCCCTATTAATGATTGGCTCACTCTCTCTCCTCCCCCATCATGAGTGGACACGCCCCCTATTGCTGATTGACTCACTCTCTCTCCTCCCCCATCATGAGTGGACACGCCCCCTACTGCTGTTTGGCTCACTCTCTCTCCTCCCCCATCATGAGTGGACACGCCCCCTACTGCTGATTGGCTCACTCTCTCTCCTCCACCATCATGAGTGGACACGCCCCCTACTGCTGATTGGCTCACTCTCTCTCCTCCCCATCATGAGTGGACACGCCCCCTACTGCTGATTGACTCTCTCCTCCCCCATTATGAGTGGACACGCCCCCTACTGCTGATTGGCTCACTCTCTCTCCTCCCCCATCATGAGTGGACACGCCCCCTACTGCTGTTTGGCTCACTCTCTCTCCTCCCCCATC